>JAHWFP010055243.1:5695-40401 GCA_023313725.1 Lithobius niger | reverse complement strand
GGGGGGGGGGGAATTGAGGTTTAATGGCGCTTCGACAGCTTGGTCACCACCACCACCCAGCTTGCCACCATCCTGGCAAATTAGACACAGATGACATCATCAATTTCATTATACTATGGTTCCTACAAATATTCGACCATTTAACCTTTTCTGTACGTCAAATTATAAAATAAAAACGAATTTGTGCGAACAAATAAACTTTCTTGTAAGGTTTCAGATACTGCAATGTTGCTGTACTGTTTCGTACACATGAAACCTTACTGCTGTGTTTAATTGTATTTACCCATTTTCACTTTTGTACACGATAGGTCAGCTAATAATTGGTGCATTCTATTTGGATAGACAACTTCACTGACGAAATGGTTAAAAACTAATAGTCTTAGTGTGCTTAGCCCAGCTTTTCAGGGTTCGGAGTCCAGAGAGAGAGGGGCCTTTGGCCTTTATTCGATAATGCTTCCTCTTTACGTTTCCTTAACGTGCGCATGAATTGTTGGCTGACCAGCATTGTATAAGCAACTGTTTAATGTTTGGCCTACACCTTGTGGCTGGAATTTGCTGATTTGCGCTGTTACCTAATAATGTTTAAAACAATATACAACAATAAAACTGATCGTTTCGAGCTCTGTAATTCAGTAATGTCAAGACCAACTGAAATTCCTATTAGAGAAAGGACACATCGGGGAAGTGTTTCCGTAAAATGAGCTAATAACCAGCTGTCTAGGATAAATGACTTAGTCTGTAGAGTGAAGTGTATAAACATATCCAGCCATCCACCACATACGTACACCAAAAATTAAATTCAAAAATTAAATTCCAGTTCACGTCCAGATCGCCCATGTGCCAAATCGAAAATTAATAGAAGTTGATACATTTGTTCACCAAGTACAGCAAAGCTTATATAGCAAGCATGAGTAAAAAATATTAAAAGACCGTGGAGATAAGCATCGAAATTTTGGCTTTACGTACATGGGAGACCTAGGTCAAACCTTACAGTAAAGTACCGGCTTTACCAATTAAAACAGCATACTTCCTGTTAAAAGTAGTGCTATCTGTCCTGGTTTAGCTGTAAACTTTCCTGGAAACAAGCTGGAAGTATGTCTTGAACTAATTTTACCACTTAGCTTCTAAACCGTTAAATAGCATAATCCGTTAAATAGCATAAACATTACTATCTCGTGATAGTTTCCATTTGAAACTACCTTTAATTTGACGTACAACAAAGTAAATCTTTTAAATAGAAGCCAAAATACAAAAAATTTACTGCACTCTTAACGTTTAGCAGTCCATACCGGAATGTTAGCTTCACTGCTATGCAAAGCAACTGCAAATAATGTAACTCCGAAAAAGTATTACTGGAGTATGCGCTATACTTTTTTTTTTTTAACATCGATACACATACCACGTTTTTACTTTGGCATTTTAACAAATAAACACACCACAAGTACACTTTTACCAAACAGTTCCTCTTCAGCACAAGGTTTCTGAGTGCACATTTTCGGTAGTGCAGTATTGTGTACAAATTAAGGCTGTACCAAACCGAACAATTCGAAGCAAACATCGCCGAACAGAGAAGGGTCAGTTCAGTTCAGTCCGGTCCGGTGCTCGGCGTTTCAAAAGAAAAATACTGAACCGAACACTTCTAGTTGATGGTTTGAATACACAATGTTATAAGGTTTTTCCATCAGCTTTCTAATTGCCCAAACCAAAGGTTCCTAGCTCTAACCGTTCAGAAGTTAGTTTCATCGTATTGGAAGGAACCGTTTGAATTGTCTGCTTTTTCTTTTAACGTCAGGTATTTGGGCGGAAAAAATATGTGTGGTTAGTCATCATTTGCCCTGGTCACATTGTGGTTCCCATGTGTGTATTGTTAATTCATCATATATTGCATATGACTAAACGATTATGATGTTCGATTTCATAATTCTTTTAACAAGTGCCAGGCTTTCTTTCCTGGCCTCTTTCCCCCGGATAGTCAGCGGACGCGTTTACATCTTGAACTGTGTTTATTACAAGTTGAACGTGAGAACTACATTCTTCGTGCCATCATTGTGCGACTTCACCTTTCGACTGCCTTGCTCGGACTGTGGCGTGTGCGCATGCGCGCGAGCAAGCCCGAATCGAAAGGGTGGATGGGGAGGGGGTGTGAGGGCATCCTCACACGCTCTCTCCACTCCAAAAATGGTCACGGGTGGCGGAAGTAACTTGCAATCGTGGTCCATGTGCCAACCTCATAACAATGTTCATACACCAAACGTATAACATTTTTTAGAGAACCAAGATTTAAAGAGGTTGCAATGTATAAGAAAGTCTTGGTATGTGCCCAGCATAGAAAAAAACGTATACCACGAATAAAATTTGTACTTAAAATCAACTTTTTTTTTATGGGCCCCCCATATGACAAGACCTTGAACTATCAGTTTTGGTTTTTAAGTGCAGTGAGTGTCTTTTACAAATTGAAATGCACTTGTGAAAACTCTAAAAAAAAAAGTACTTGGAAATAATACAAACTAGGAATGTCCAATCACCTTCCGCTTTGCGAAGAACTGATATCCATCTTCCACTACTTGATGTGCTCGAACTATAAGGCTGAGCCCTTGCCTATCAAGGAACTGCCGAACGACATCAGCACCGAAGGTATACGACACACCACGGTCATTCTCCCCCCAGCCAGTGATATCCTAAAACAAATAGAATGCAACAAAAATTAATCTTCCAGTCTGCTTCATGGCTAGCATTGGGCACTATACCAACCTTTATTAAAACTTGACCAACTAATACCTGAGGAAACGACCAAAGATGATAACAGATGTGAAGATAGTGGTGGTGCTATTCATATTAAACTTTATCAAGAAAAAAAACGGCACTAAAATTACCGCAATGGTGAACAGCTGAAAATTTGTTTCTATATGCTGACGAAATATCATTACTGGAATTTTAGCATTCTCCTCCTCTAATGCTGTTAAGCTATCTTCAGAACTGCCTCAACTGGAGGCCAAACGTTTGGCCTTTCTCATCAGTCAAGTCTTTCGCAAGGGTTTTGTCACATTCCACTTAACTCGTATGAACTGGCTTACCAAGCCCTCTTCAACTCATCACTGCTCCTTCAGGATGTAGCCCTCGACACTGCTTCTAATCTCAATGACTCGGACACACCACGACCTTCACAATCAACCAATTCACGAATCCGACATACTTTTTCAGGGTCTTATCCCAAAGTTGGCTCCACATCTGGGCATTACCCGCAAACCGAAGGCATCTCGATCTAAACAGTCGATTTTTAAGAATTCTTCCCGTTAACAAAATATCACGTTTCTTGTAATGTCACATGTCAATGTTGACTTTTCCTTCAAATTTCTACATGCAGTTACCCGAAATTTGGATTGAAGGATCCGTCATTCATTTGTATGACAGAATGGTTGGAAATTGCCATACAATGTCTCTTTCACCCCGGTGCCTGGTGGAGCTGTTCGACCAAGGACTCACAGTGATGGCAGTTAGGATATTGCTCGACAATTAATACAGCAAACAGAACATTGCCTCATGCCACACTGTAACGAGAATAATGCATTCATTCGAAAATCTGACGCCTCGCAGCAGACGTTTAGTTTCCCGCTTGGAACCTCCCTTTGGTACTGCCCAGCCTCTCAGGCTACCATACGAACCACTATGAAAGGCTTCCCTTTTGCATCTCACACTTTCTTCTTGGTCGCCATGGCATCCGCAGACACCTGAATGAGTTCGCAGTGTTCTCCAGGAACAAGAGATGCATCAGACTGAAGAGAGATGAAAAAGCATTACGCTACTCAATACCCCGAAATTCAGGGCTAAGAATCATCACCCAGAGGACCTGACGAAACCCATAATTATTCAGGCACTGGACTCTCTGGTTGGCAAAGAGGACAAAAAGACCCTTCACTGTCCCTTAACAGCCTTAAGGTACTTTTGCAAGCTTCAGCAGTCCAAGAGAAAAAAAACCTCCCACTCTTTTTACCTCCAGTTTCTTGCTACCACTTAGGTTTGTCCTCGGGAGCTCACTTGGGCAAGCGTAGCAAAATAAGTGCCAAAATGACTGTGTGGCACTACGAACGCTCAAGACGAAGCGACCGAGGGCTATGCTGAGTGGTAGCAAGAAACTTTAGGTAAATTGGACAGGAAATCAGCTCACGAAAAACTTCGTTTAAGTTCATACTGTAGAACATGACGAAAATTCCGAAAATATCAATTCACAAAGTAAACGCGCACATTTCCGCAATCTAAACACTATGTCTAGCAAATTTTCAACAACTGGCTTCATCAGGCTTTTAAGGTTGATTTAGTCCCCGATCACATCTTGCTTCTACAATGTTTACAATTGCCGTTTTCGCCGGTAATCGTGGCCTACTACATTTGTCGGGCCGTTGCACGTCGGCATTCTGCTCACTCAGTTCCCATCGCCTACTAACTTCTCATTCCAGTCCAACGTTGACTAGGTACCCCACGTTAGGATTTGATGGTACTTGAATGTTCATAAGCTGTTTATTATGCAATTCATGTTGTTTAATTGCTACCGATTCCAGGCGCCTAAGATGTTCATCTCTTGCCGAGTTTGAGCTCAAAAGCGTCTTGGTTTTTCCCATAATCTATCGTGTGACGTGTCTCCATGCAATGCACTGCTATTACGTTGTCCTTTTTTTCTTACATTCACCATGTGTTGTGCCAGTCTCACTCCTACTCTTTTTCTGGCCTCACCAATATAAACTGCCTCAGTCATTGCATGGGACACGGTACAAAGCTTCTCTCGTATTTGCAACACGTCCCATCGCCTGTCCATTAAAATGACGTATTTTAATGGAATAGCTACAATAAAGGTAATTAAGTCTATTAGGATAAGTAAATATTTTACGATTCAAATTTAATTTCTTCTGCACCCACTCCCCCTGCCCTACCATCTTCAGAAAATTATTTGGTATGCCACTGACACCATAATATCTATAATCCAGGTTAACGCCCAACACTAGTAACGGCATGCTGCATGATCATTCCCTGTCATGCTTATTTAACCTTATTCCTTACCTCGTCGGGGTCTGACCATAGTAAATCACACAGAAGCCCATGGTCAGGAACTTCTAGTGGACGAACCAACTCGCGTACCTAAGGAAAAGAGAAATCAGATTATAGGGGTACACTCGATGTCTGAATTGGGTGTCTGAATTAGCCTGACACCAAATAAGCAATTGAATACCAATACCAAATACCTGCTTAATACCAAATATGAAGAGCCAAACAATTGACGTAGTTATTATACACAAAGTAAAGAACTAGTGAACCTGTTCCAGTCAATGATCACTCGGTGTGGAAAGAAGGTACTGGCAAATCCTATTCTAGTATGTTGCTTGTAGATAAGATTGTGGCCTGTCCGACTGTCCTGACTTAGGGTCCAAAATTGTTCTCTGTATATGTCGTACAAGTTATGAAGAATTTTGTACACTTCGATAAGGTCACCCCTTTTCCTTCTTTTTTCCAAAGATGGCAGGGGAATTTTTTTTATATATATGTATACAGTTGGAAGTCCTCCCTCCAGCAAAACTAAAACAATTAATATCTACGTTCCTATTCAATATTTTTCAACCAAATTAGTCAGATAGTAGATAAGTATGGAAGGTTATCCCAAAAATTATGCAATTATGTTTAAGAGTAAAAGTAGGGAGCCACACGTAAATCTGAAAACTCTTCACTTGTTGTTGTTGGTCTTGTGTGACACAGTTTCAGAAAAAATTACTGCACCTACCTAAAATGTGAAACATGATCTGGCCCAGAAAGTTCCTAGTTCTTCATCCGCAAAGAGAAAACATTCTGGGACCCTGAACAATCCGTTTTATTTGTTTTACGTTGTTTTAAGTAATGGTTATACCATGGATTTTGCAACAATGGGCCGGTATAAGCGATTTAATGCACACTTTTGGTAGAGCGACCTCCTCGTACGTCGGTCTACCAAAAGTGTGCATTAAAACGCTTATACCGGACCATTTTTGTAAAACCATGCTTTCCAAACTTTCTTATTACCCTACCGTCATTTCGTGTAGCAGCAGCGCCGAACAAAAATACCGCTGTCGGAAGAGAGGAGAAGTTCTCATTTCCTTGTTTTCCGAAAGCTCGAACAACAATCGTACAACAAGCTTTAACAGTATGCTATGATATGACGTTTCAAGCGTCGTATTGTTACAATTTCCATTGTTCGTCGAAGGGGACATTCGAAATGAAGCAACAGTCAGTTACCCCGAGCAGCGATGCTTTAACAATATGCTTTGAACAATCACCCAACGTGGGATATTGTTACTAAAGTTTGGTTATAGTCTGAGGGGCCAAAGTCTAATTTCCCATATTCGCTGAAGGAGCACTTCGGAATCGACCAATAATGCCGGCGATAGAGCTGTTGCAGTTGTTAAAGAAAGTAATGTTGGAGGTTTAGAATGTAACACTGCGTAAAATTTAAAGTAGTGATCCAATGCAGTGACGGATTGGGCTTCCGCGAACCCGGGAAGGCCCCCCACTTCAGGCGGCCATTGTTAACAAAAATAAAGTTTATTGAACAAATTTCACATGAATTCGTATGAAAATTGCATTTTAATCTTCAGGAAAACTTTTTAAATTCACTCAGTTTTCTTTAAAACTACTTGTAGCTTTCTTGATGCTCCCACACTGCAGGAAACCCTTGTTTCAAAAATTATTATTTTTTAAAATTAGGAATGAATTCGTGTACAAATTGCACTGCTCAGTTGCAGGAAAACGTTTCAAATTCACGCCCTTTTCATGGAAAAACGTTAGCTTCCGGGGTGCCGACCCCCCCCCCCCCTACCCACCCAACCGGAGTCACATGTTTTAAATTGTATCTCCAAGTTGGTAAAAATGTTTCAAATTTACGCCGATTTCTTACGCTGAGGCTTCCCCCTCCTCCCCTCCAATATCCCAGTTCACACGGTGCGAGTGTTCTTGAGGCCCCTGCAGTATATTCCCGGAGAGGCCCGTCCCTCTCAATCCGAACTTGATCCAAAGTAGCATATTGCTTTATAAAGATGGTCATACTTGTATGAATTCTAAAAGTGTGCAGAATAAGTATACAACCATTGTTGACCATTGTTGCAACTGTGCGAATACGGAATTTATACAGCATCGTTTCAACAATGGTCGGGGCGAAAGTAGGGTAATAAACATTGTAATTAAGGAACAATGCCAATCAGCAGACGCCAGCCGCAAGGCATTTAATGCCCTTTTCGGCGAAGGAAAGCCCAGCTGAAACAATACGCAACAATGTTAAAACCCATTGTTGCCGGGAAAGCCCGCACTTTCATCTGAAGGCGGGAAAAGTGCGGGCATTCCCTAGGGAATGCCCGGGGTTTGAAAAACAGCTCATTTCAACAAATAAAAAACACGTTTAAAGTAGCAAAGCACTACATTGCAATGCCGTTACATTTACAAAAGTTTACATAATGATTGTAAAATGGGAACAGTTTTTAATCACCAAATGTTCGACCGGGTTTTACTTTTGTAACACTCCGGTTTGATAAATTTGCTACGACGTTCAAAATATATCGCTGATATTTGCTTGCATACCACGGCTACTTTTCTTGTACTGTCGTAAGGATTTCAAGTTACGGTGGCCAGTAGTTTCCACGATGAACTTGCTCTTCTAGATTGGCTCGATACAAAGATGTTGCTGACACGAATGTTGTGATGTTGTAATTGCTTAATAGCCAACCAACTTAGCAATTAGCATCTGTTGCAACATTTTTGACGATGTTGCCCGAAGCATTTTTACCCACGGGGCGGTTGTAATGCAAAATGTTATTACTGTATTTCTTTTTGGGGTAAAAATACACAACCTCAGTATTTGCATGTTTGGGCCAATGATTTTGATACAGTCTGTGCACGTTAACAGGACAAAAAGAAGGATTGTCGGGAAGAAAAAATGCTTTGACTCTCTTCGGTTGCACTTTTATATGTTTTAAATAAATCAGCACAAATTCCTGTAAATTTTATAAAGGAAAGAAGAAAACAAGCCGATAATACAGTAGAATTAATGTAGTCCAGTAAGCCACCTTTGGAGTGGCATGACCCGGCTTCAAACTGGCAACCCAATTCGTCCCCAGATCACTGACATAGCTGTTTGGCTTTTCTTCTTTCCTTTACATGTTTTAACCCACGTTGATTTGTTTTTGAAACGTTTTCCATGTATTCAAGGTATTCTCGCCCATTTTCATTTGACCTACGAAAAGTTAGTTGTCTTTGTGTTAAAATTATGTGCTGATTTCTACCACGCAACGCACAAACACGCTTGGGAAAAGCACAAACAGAGAATACGATAAGGCTTTTTGATCATCAGTTCCAAGAATTTTAGTTTCACGCAACACGTTCAACTATTTTCGAATCTTTACCAATAATGTACAACAATAGTCCATTATTTCAAAAAACGTAACAATACCACGTTCTTTCGAAGCGTAGTACATCTGTCAACAATAGCCGACAATGTGAACGAGCTCTTCGCCGTAACGGGCATTAAGTCGGATAATGACCGAAAACCTTGTGCATTCCTAAACAATGGCCCTCGGGACGCTGCGCGCCCTCGGGCATTGTTTAGGAATGCCCGCGGTTTTCGGTCATTATCCTTTACAGACAGAACAAGAAATGCTAACAATGCTACTGAACCAACAATTACTGAATCCTTATTAGTTTATTAATACACGGCGTTTGGTCACAGTCAATTTAAAATTACATTAACTCCGGATTTTTCAGTTTTTGGTTGACAATACTGCATGCCATAAAAAAGGTACACAGATTACAAACAAAAACGTCATATGTGCCATAAAAAAATGGTTATATGATTGAAGTTTCACTTTACTTGTTAAAATGTACACGGATAAATATATTTGATTTTTAATTTAAATATTCAAATGTACAATTCAGAGAATTGTATTTGAGTGCTGTTGTGCTTTCATAAACAGATGCAAAAACCTGAAGAAAAAACGACTTTTGCCGTTTAGAAAAAAGCATTCGAGTTCGTATCCCAATACCTATAGTTGTGAAGGAAGACGAATAAAAACGGATTAGAGCTCATTCGAATGGAACGACCTACAACTAAACTCCAATTCCAAGGGACAAGGACCGGGGGAAGGGGTTAACTAATTTCCGTCCCGTTTAACCGGGGGAAGGGGGGGATTGAGGCTTAATGGCGCGTCGACAACTTGGTCATTAGCACCAGCCTCAGTCACAGAGCAGTGGTCCGGGTTGCCACTGCACCACACATTACAGAGCTATTATTCAGACCCCTAATCTAAATCTTGTCATACATTTGTACCTCCTTCAAAAATTCAAAAACACCGGACAGGAGGACAGACTTATCGGCCAATTGACACGCAATGTCATGCGGAAGATGGAAACGACGACGAACACCATCAAGATGGCGACAATCAACAAGGAAGTTGCGGACCGTAAGTGGCTGACGACACCAATAACATTCAGGAGGGTCAACCCCAAGAAAACAGTAAGTCGGGTGTGACCAATGCGCAAACAGGCCAACACAACTTCTTCACGGCGACTGCGGCGACACGCCAAGTGCCATTCCTAACAAGGACCGTTTTTACTCAGTTGTTGTGTCAGAAAGTGAACACAGTTTGAGTTTGAAATGTTTAACGTTCGTGTGTGCTTGTGTATGTCTGTGTGCGTTTAATTCATGTGTTATACAGGCTTTTTTTTTATATTTATCTGTGTTTGTCTTATATTTTAAGTGTTTCTTGTGAGTGGCTATATGAATTTTGTGTGCATTTATGAAACAAGCAGACTCCTAGTTAGGCAGTTTTTGTTTTTGCCCATGTTTGATGGTTTTTGTTTTAGTTGTAGTTCGTATGTGAGTAATTACATGTTCATCTTTCAATTCTGTAGGGAGTTTTGTTTATGGCATCTGTTTTGTATGTTGTGCGTTTTAGATTTTCGTTTTGTGTTATGTGCATGCATGTGTTGTATTTTGTGTATTTTATTTGTGTGAAATATCCAACCGTTTTGTTTGTTTGCTTAGTGATGTACATGCATGTTACAATCCTTGTTCCTCGGAATTGGAGTTCAATTACAGTTCGTGCCGTTCGAGTGAACTGTTTTTATTCATGTATCTTCACAGCTGTGAGTATGGGGATATGAACTCTAATGCTTTTTACTCAACGGTAAGCCGTTTTTTGTTCAGGTAATTTGTTGGCTTTTTTCATTTCCGTTTTATTGTAATTGCTACGGTCTGGTCTATCGTGTGTACGGTATGTCCACTGTCCACCCAATTTTGTTTGAGAAAAAACGAAACATTAGAAATGCGTATATTTGTTCAGTTTCCGCCCAAGCTTTGTCCCTCCATTATTTGATGGCAACACACTAGCATGTGTTTCAATTTAGATATGTCAGCTCGATGGGTAATTGATTCTGCAATGTTGCAGGCAGATGGAGTATCATAGCAACAACTGCGGAAACAATTCAACTGGCTTCCCGAAGCCTGCGTTTAAGTAGTAAATAAGTCATTCAGTCTTGTCAGCCGCCCAATTTTGAGGTCGCTAAGACCACGGCCTTAAAATTAAAGACTTCGCACCCTATGGTTTTAAACTGCCATTTAAACGAAAACCAAACTCATTTCATTTTGGTCCTTAACAACGAGTTAAAACCTTTTCTCGCAGACAATGGTAACTCAAAGAAGATACCACGACAATGTTACTTTTCCCGCGTCCGAGCAACGTTGCATCCTGTTCAAGTGGGCTATAATCCGATCTTGTGCGCCTCGCCTGTTGTTGCCCCATTGTTACATGTTGCAGCATTGCATTCTGGGGCCTCTATTCCCCCCCCCCCCCCTTATCCAGTGTGTAAATGAACTCTTGGGGCCGAGCTAATAATTACTTTAATCTCTTCCCATTCTTCGTGCACGATTCATGTCTCACTCTTGGCGCACATGCTATGGATTTCATAGTTTCGTCTAAACCGTTGATTGTTGAAGTGTTTCTGGGGTTTCAAAAGCGTGCAGTACAAAATGTTAAGAATTTAATTTTGTACGCCTAGATTATAAACCTTACCAACAAAATTATTAGCAAATTAGGTCCGGAGATGCCTTGTGTGTTCGTCTGTACTATCTACTTAAGATGGCACTATAGAATTTGCATTTGAAATAAAAAGTAAACGTTACCTTAGTTTGAAATAAATAATGAACGATTTCCGTTTGAAATAACTTGGTTGTCAATTGAAATTCTAAGTTAGGATGCCTATTGTAGTCGTCTCTACTCTCTCCTAAGATGACACTAGTATTTGCATTCGAAATAAAAAGTACTAGTTGTCCTCCGGCGTAACATACGCCGGTCTAGCTGTCACCCGCTGATTCAACTCGGCTATAATAGTCAGCATTATTGAAGTAATAGTGTTTGTTTCTAATTGTTAAAGCGCATATCCGTTCTCATTGTCGACCACTCGCCCTTTTTCTTTGCTACCGTGGCAAGAATGAGCCTGCTCGCCCTCTTGCTAATTGTTGAAGCTTCGTTTGTTGAATCCTCCCTAATAATGCCTCCATCAAGTCTGCATAAGTCTGCTCCTAAGCGAAATGTATATAGCGATAGCCAGTGTTAGTAAGGGTCGACCTAGGATCTCTGTGTTAAACTTTCAACTTTGAAAGCTTACAACTCCGTCAAAATAAAAAAGTTTTAAACCACATCTGGAATCTAGCCTTGACTAGTCAGGGCCTGTCTGCAGTCCCAAAACTGTGAAATTCAGTCCAGCCAAACCCGAAATACAGAGAGGGGCCAAATAGACAACTTCTTGTTCTTGGTCTTGTTCTGGGGATGTACCTTTCGTCTGTCCTCTCTACAGGTCAAACTATTTGTCCTTTAAGCTGGTTCTTCGCTCATTTTACAGGTATTGTTCCGTAGATGTGCCCTTTCCTTAAGGCCTTTTCTAATTGGTCAAGTGGTTCAGGGGTTACGGAGCTCTATAAGACCAGATGGATTGTTTTACATTGTTTTAAATATTGTTATTATGCAACAATGCCATTTAGCAAACGCCAGCTGCAAGACAGACTGAAGATTAAAGGATTTGTTTCTATTGTTAACACTAGCGATAGCCAGGTTAGTAAGTGCCATAGCTATTTACCGAGCTTTAAAGGCGGCGCAACAAAACAAACAACAAATTAATTATAAAGGTGTCACACATACCCCACCCCTCATCCACCACCACACCTATTTATTACAATTCTAAAAGTAACACGGATTAATAAACAAAAACGTATCGTTAAAAGTTAAAAGTAAGGGTCTAAAAGTCAAAACCTGTAAGGAACACGGACAAGCTTTGACAGTAAGGGTCTAGGTGTCAAATTTGGCCAGTAAGACGCTGCTAAGCATTAGACCCTTACTAACCGGTAATCATGTTAATGACAGTAAGGAAAATTGGAAATTAGCCAACAGCGAAAATCGTACACTAGAAATAACGTAGTGCAGTAAGCCACCTTTATGCACTTACGTTAAATCGGAGTGGCATGACCCGGATTCGAACCGGCTACCCAGTTCGCCCCCAGATCACTTGCATAGCACCTTAATCTCTCCGTTGCAATCCGATGAAACGTAAGTGTATAAAGGTGGCTTACTGAACTACGCTTACGCTTGTAGCAGGTTGTCTTGCGTGGAATCGCTGCCATGTTACCAAACCGAAAAAAAAATGTCAACCTTAAGCAAAGTAGGAAACCCACACCCCCCACTATCATTGGATCACCAAATGGGTCTTTACAGGCCGATCTCGGACAGCTGTTCCTCAAAAACCGAGTAGTAAGGGTCTAATGCTTAGCAGCGTCTTACTGGCTAAATTTGACACCTATAGACCCTTACAGTCAAAGCTTGTCTGTGTTCCTTACAGGTTTTGACTTTTAGACCCTTACTTTTAACTTTTAACGATACGTTTTTGTTTATTAATATAGATAGATACGTGACTTTAATTTAACTAAATACCGTGACCGCCACTTGAAATAAATAACGACAAGTTCCTCGGTCGTCTTTGACGGCAGGAAATGACCAGAGGAAAGAAGTCACCCGTGGGGGGAGGGAAATTCTCCATGAATCAATTTGGCAGTTACTCCACGAATGAGAGAAAAAAAAGGAAAAAGAAAAACTATTCATTGCCCTGGGCGCGTGCCTACTGCACCAACGTCAAAACGGCACCACCCCTTACCGCTTTATAACCATCACATCACTAACCCCCGTCTTGGAACGTTTTATCCCAAGGGGAGGGAGGGGGGGAGGGGGGGGGTAGAACTGACTGCTACAGTAAAAGAAGCTAAATTTGTTACACGTGTAAACCGTGACAGATTATTTACATTGTCATGGGGCTCTGACCCAACAATGGCTTTTTTCTTCTTCTACGGAGCAATTTTGTTAATTATCGCAATTATTCGGTGAGCAAATAATTCCCTTTTCTTCCTCGTGCTGCATTAATTACAACTCACCTGCGAGAGATCGTTGAGCTCAGGGGACAATCCACCATGCATACAAAAGATGGTACCCTCCACCAAGGCCGCTGTAAAAACAAAAGAAAAGTTGTCAGGGTGTGCGTGACAAATGGAGAGGGAAGCACAAGGCCACCAAATCACGGTGTTAATGGTTTTTGTGTCCCTTACAAAATGAACATTGATTACCAAGCCAATATACACTAATGTGCGACCTTGAATTCACGGACACGTGCATCAAAGAGGAGGGGAGAGGGTGGGGGGCAGGGAAGGAGTAACGACTTACGTTTTGGACAATGACGGCTTCGGTCCGAGTCCGTATCGATTTATCAGATTGCTTCGTGAGTTGTGATAAGGCGACGCGACGTGACATTTTCAATTCCGCACGCGCTCGGAGCTTCGTTAGTGTTGGCGAGAAATAATGGAGATTGCAGGAAAACTTTTTGTTCATGGCCAGAATTATTATAGAAGTGATTCATAATGCCCAGGAGTGGCAGAGTGACGAAAAGAAATTGACAGGCAGAAAACATCGTGCTGTAATTTCGCTATGAATTGCGTTCGAGTTGGAAGTAACAATGCCATTAGGGACTTGATTCCACGAGTGGTCACTCCCGTTTGAAGAAGTGTTTTACGGCTTCAGTGCGGTAGTTAAATCAATGGCCACGAGTGTTAACGGTTCTGTTGCAACGCAGCGAAATAGTGTCTCAGAATTTCGTAGCAGTTAAAACATTTCTAAAGCAATGCTAACTTCTTAAATATGAATCACATAGTGGCAGAAATAGGCCTCAATGAAAATCTTGAGGGAACAAAGATTCAACACCTATTTTCTGGGGGCTACGGCCAATCTTAAGTCTGTGTAATCCTCCATAGGTGGGCATATCTATGCCTTGTTATTTCATTTCCGGTTCCTGCCTTTGGAACCTTCTGGAAGGTTCTCGAACTTTCCATTCCCCATAATACTTTATTTCGCGGTTGTCAAAGGTAACAAACAGTATAAAAGAAGATACATAACTATAGGAAAAATATCGGTTGGCTTCCGAGCCAGCCCTTTGGGTGGTCCTCTCCCCCCTCCAGGCGCCCCAAAATTAGGGTCCCCATTTCTGTTATAGTGGTACTATCACCGATGGAAGGCAGAATCTGGCAACGTCTAGCACTATCTAGTGCTATCTAGCATTTCCTTGCGCCAAGCGAAGGAATGCACAACAGCATTTCTTTTAACGACACAAACAAGCCATGACCACTTTAATTACTGAGTGAAATTTTGGTACGTCCTCGTGCACCTGGGAGCAAACTGTACAGATTAACAATATCTCTGCCGCTAGATGGCGCCATGGTATTTTCGTTCGCTTTTCAATCGGTGATAGTGCCAATTTAAGCCTTCTTCCCAAACCTAAAGTAAGCCTTTTTCTTGAACCCAATCCAACCTAATTTAAGCCTAAAGTTCCCAACTTTCAGCTTGGTTCAGTTTGGTTTTGTGCTCTTCCAACTTATCTATTTTCGACAATACCGATGCAAAAAAAAAAAAAACAGTGAAAAATTGCCTAGAAATGAAAGAATAGCATCTAAACGATAACTCCCCCCCCCCATGGCTTCCCACAATAACACTGCGGTCTGCAGGGAAGCATCACACGCTACCCAGGGGTAGCAAATATCATTTTCGTGTGTGCGTATCCCGGGTGTTTGATGAAGAAGGCAAATAGATTTCTAGGATAAAGACCAGATATTGGAATTTTCATTTGTAACCATTAAACCAACACAAGTCGGGGACACAATCGAAGACAAGCTTTCATTTTGTGGTTATAACCCAACAATCGTGCACCCGATTCCAAAATGGTCCTTACCGACTGGTAAACAGTTAAAACAATCCGTGAAAGTTTTCCACAATTTGATATTGTATCTTCTTTTACATTCATCATAAAAACCATAAATCCTGAAAAAAAAATTAGTAAATTAACAATTTACGATTCAAACATATTAAAGCTAAAATGTACGTCAAAACTATGAAGAATATAAAATACCTATTAATACTGGCACACTCGTGATTCCCACGTAGCAGGAAAAAATTATTTGGGTACTTTATTTTATACGCCAAAACAAGGCATATCGTTTCTAAGGACTGTTTCCCTCTGTAAAAAAAAAAACAATTAGTATACACAATTAATTGAATGAACAGCACAAAGGAATGTATTTCGTGGCAACTTATTATTTAGTCAACACTACATTTTTTCTATTTTTAATAATAGCAATAACTTTATTAATCACAATTAATCACGATATACGCTAACAAGAGTTTGTTGTCGAGTCAGTTCTACAAATGAAGTCCATTAATTCTACAACTACCGTAATAAACACAACTTCCGTAAATTAAATAGACACAACTTATCTACACAAAAGTAAAAGTTTAAACTTAATTTTTACACTTAATCTTAGCACAGTATGTGGTTAAACAGATCAGAGAAAAAAAAATCACATTATCGTCAAACACGAACAATGGGAGATGAAAAGTTCTTACATTAACTACGCAACACCGCGATTCAACATACTAGTTTCATTTGAAATTATGTCAACATTTAATCATTGCTTTATATATCTATTATTTCATTATATGCATTTAAACAATACATTTTGGTTTCTTTTTTAAGTTTACCAATTGTAGGCAAATTTTAAGGGACAGTGGCATTTTATAATTATTGACGGTTTTTGGCCTTACATGTTCCCTTGATCAATACTTGGCACATTACACCTGTAAGTAATATCTCTTAGTAATTCAGTTTTATTTTCTTTTGAAATATAATTCCCATGAATAGTGATATAGTCTCTCAGTTGCTGATATTTAATATTTAACATTTTTTGTTAAATATTTAAGGCCCTTTTTTTTTAATTACTATCAGTTTTAAACAATATTTTACCTTTTTATTGTGTAAAAGCGTTTGTGTTCCCCCAAATGCTTGCCTTTTGCATGCCCATACACTTCAATGCCATACCTAATAATTATGGCTCTCATCCCATGCATTATTAATTTGTATTTTCTTTCTATTATCAAACATGTTATTTAATTCAATAAGGCTTCTTTCACACCAATGAAAGAAAAAATTGGTTCAATGTACTCCTAGCGTTTGACCAGATAGGGAGCCTAGACTCGAACTAGCATCGTAACTGTTTTATATTTATCAACCAAAGCTTTACCGTCTAAGCTAAGCATCACACGAAAGTAGGGATTTTTTTTTTTAATTCCTCGTAAATGCAAATATTAGGTAACCGTCATTTTCTAGGTTAAAGTTCCTGGTTGTATATGGACGATCAAATCGCCTACGATTCCTTATCTTCTTTAGAACTGAATGATTACGCCATGAAAAACCAAGGGGTGGGGGGGATAACTTGATAGTTGGCCCCAAGAGTTCGCCCAACAGGAAGAAAATATTCTATTTTGAAGATGTGGAAGAGAAGGGGGAAGAAAAACTAGGTTCATGGGGTGGGGGAGGGATGGACCGTCATGATAAGTCAAGAGTTTTGAATTAGGTAACCAAGGTTTATTGCGATTTTTTTTTAAAATCCGGTTAAGGATCTCTTTAACAAACAAGCACTGAGTAGCTAATTAGACAGAAAAGAATATTCACCAGTTTGGGAGTGAAATAGTAAGAATTATTGTTCCCCCTCTCCCCCAAATGCCGCTTGGCCCCGGCGGCGGTTGTCTGGGGCCAGTCCGCCCCTGACAAGATGAAGCAAGGTTAAACAGCGATTCTCGTTTAGTAACGTTAGCCTGGTGATCTGGTGCACCAAGCTAAATGCACTGATCCCCCCCCCCTCAATTCCCACCAACATTTTCGCATCCGAAGTATTGAAATTAAAACTTTATATAATTTTGATCAAACGCAAGCCGATATTTTAGTCGATTATTCTCAGGTTTTAAGTTTTAAACAACCCTTGTTCAACTTTAAATTTGCCTTCCTGGAAACCACTGGAATGTACACCACACGTGCCAGCACGCGCGGGTTGCTGTCAACGGGCAGTCACCACCACCAATTTCCCAAGCTCCAGGAAAGGGGCAAATTTACATAAAATATCCACACCCTCCCTCCCTTGCTCTTATCACCCGTCTCGAGAATCAATAATCTTCCAGGAAGTGCGAAAGGGCTCAAGGAACCCAATTTCTGAATTTCCAATTTCGTCAGAATAGATTTAAATAAACTGTCGTCCATTCTTTAAGGGTGTATTTACATTATCTCGTATCGCATTCTCCTACTTACGAGATAGAAATAACCCGAAACTACAAAATGGTCAAAGTTTTGTCTTTGCCAGTCGGTTAAGAATCACGGTTATTAGTGAGGAAAACAGAAGCAGGTGGTGAAAACTATTCTGGAACTGGACCATGAAGGAGTAGCGTGCACACCCCCCCCCCTCCCTCCCCCCGGAGATGGCAAGGTCAACTTTTAGTAAAAGGGCTCACTAAGTTATTGAGGAAATGTTTTCTGGAGTCATTTTTTGCTCTCTTTTTTTACCCTTTTACGCCCCTTTCTTAACCTTGTTTGCCCCTTTTGGCCTTTTTTGTGTTTTTTGGTTTTTGGTCCCTTTCTCAGGAAAGGAAATATGAAATTAAAATATTAGAAAACTTGACACTCAAGCTATTGTTGAGTTGAGTCTATTACACAAATTAAAAAAAAAGTTATATAAAAAAACCAAAACTGGTAAAAGGGACTGCCAAATTCCGAATGGTTGCGCCCTTCAAAGGAGTGATATCAACACACCAAAACATTCGCCAAGTTAATCGCACCGAATAACACTTTGGACGTTAAATGAAAACTTGAACATTGCTACCGAAAAGTAGCAATGTTCTAGTTTTCATTTAACCTTCGAACTATTAGTCGGTGCTATTAACTTGGCCAATGTTTTGGTGTGTTAGTATCAAGTCTTTAAACCATTCGGAACTTGGCATCCCTTTTACCAGTTTTGGTTTTTGATATAAAATATATTTTAGCCATAATTTTGTATGCATCTTTGTTAACTTGTCATCGAGAAAGGAAACTATGCCTAGCCAAAGTCCTCTCAATACAAGGTCACGGTTTAGACCCCACCCACACCTCCCACCACTCCACCTCCCCAAGAAATCCGTAACATTAAAAAAAATTCTGGAAAATAAAACTTCCCCCAAAAATAATCACACAAAAAAAAAAAATACATAAAAAAAAATACAGTCATAGTTTCGTTGTTACATGGACGTTACTCCTAAAGCAAAACTGAAAGTGAAACTTGAAAAAATATATTTCACTCCTCTATTTTTCCCCGTAGATATTTTCCACCCCCGTTTTCACCCCAAAGTCAAACGGCACGTCTCGATCTGGAGGCGATAACCGCCCCCCCCCCTCCCTAATCTGGCAACACTGGTTGCTGGTTTGGTAGGTGGCTCAGTCTCCAGACTCCAAGCAGCGAATTTGTAAAACCAGGAGAAGCATTAAAGGCGCCTGTAGAGCGTGACGTACAAATGTTAGGACTAGGAAACAGGATTTGGGCCTATTGTAGGCGGAGCGAACGGATCTTCATTTCAAACTTATATTTAGTTTTTTATTTTAATGACGATACCACTTTTTTGCTAATAATTCTTAAAAATCTGGGTGCAATACTTAATGGGCTTTGTTGACCTGTTTGCCTTTTGGTGTGACGTACTGCTGTTCTCTGCTGGCCTTTTTTTTTAATGTAGGCCTATGTTAGGTGTCAAATTGACGTTAACAAGCTTTCATTTGCTCCGGCATTTAGTTTTTGTTTAGTTACTTCTAACCTCTTTTTCGCAGCCAACACTGAAGACGTGGGCCATCGCCGCGAGTAAAAATAAAACAGCACGTAATAAAATAAGGCGTTTAACTGCAAGCCAAACAATCAGTACGATAGTTTTTAACAATAGTCAGAAGATTCAAAAGGTTCACAATACTGCTTTGGTATAAGATTTGACACCGCCACCAACGAAAATGTTAAGCTGGCACACCTCTATCACGCAATGCAAGATAATATATTATTTCTTAACTCTATGACTGCAACAGCGATCTCTATTGTATAATCTGAAAGAAATAACCATCACAATTTAGATTTAAAATGTGTTAGCTTTTAGACCTAGTTTTAGGTTTTAGGCTAATTTTTAGCGTTTAGGCCTAATATTTATCCCCGATTTACTTTCGTTAGTAGCAGCTTACAACAGTGGTTCGAGATTAAGCCTATTCCTTTATGCGATGCAACACGGTTTTGGTTTCGAGTCCTCACGTTACCGTGGCAACCAGGAATTGAGAGGCGGGCGTATTATTGTTTCATGTTTCGCGCTTTCGTGTTTCGTCTGATGTCAATATCGTTTTTAAAACCACTTGGCCTTGATACGATGATTTCAGGTTTCATATTCGGGATTCCCAACGCTACTGTAGACGCCACTTTCGTTGCCATGTTGAATTGAATAATCTTCAAAGCATTCTTTTTTTCAAATGAAACTAACGTGTGTCGTTAATGGAATCCTTTTGTTTTTATGGTTGCGTTTCTTACTATAGTGGTTAAATGCAAGCATCAAATGTTATTAATTCGTTGAGTTACGTCGAAAAAGACTATTAGCTAGAAAGAAGCAACCAAAATTTAATTTGCCGGTTTTTTAAAGTTCACTTGACTAACATTAGCATGGTGTATGCTTCGTCGGAATTCCTTTAACTATTCACGACTCCAAATTTACAATGGTGAGTGTTAGATATAAATTCGAAAATTTTAAAATTCCTACAGTAATAATTGTTCGATTCACGTCAAATTTTGGCTCAGCAATACTTTTGGGGGTATAAAGCGTTGTGCGAAATTTCATTTCAATCCGACCTTTCGTTTGGGCTCCATCCAGACTAAAAAAAGTGCAACCAACGGACCAACAGACCAACGGACCAACATTTTGCAATTTGGTGTCCGTTATAGGCTACGCTTCGCTCGCTCGCTCCGCCAATTTTCCCATAGTCTACCTCTCGTTCTGGATTGCTACCGCATGAAGCCATGGATGAGCTAAATTAAAATTACGCTCTGTATGTTTTTCGATTGATACGTGCGTAATACATAACTCGTGTTATGATCGATACAAACAAACCTTTTCTGGCAAATCATTTTCGAACCCACGTTGAAGGAGAAAGTATTTAATCGTTAAAGCCACGGCCAATTGGGAGAGAAATTGTGTTTCTCGCTTCTCGGCACTACGCCAGTTCTTGTGCGGGTCGGGAAATTACCGTCTCTTATATGCTTTGGTAAAATCAGATTCTAGGGATGTTAAATGAATTGGTGTGGAGCCGGGAAGTATAAATCCGCAGCTTCTTTCCCAGACGCTCTTGTGACAAGGGGTGGAATAAGAAGCAAAACTTAAACCTTATGTACTCCCATACACTATGGTTGTGTATGCATTCATAAGCTCCTGGTAAAATTGACAAGGCTTCTAAAGTCTGTCAACAGGTGGCTTTGATATTTTCTGAGCCTTGCGGAAGGTACCTCTGTGATGGCTTTTGACCTGAAAGGGGCCTTAGCCCAGCACATTTAGCTTCAAAACTGATTACATGGTTGGGACACTGTATGATAGATTTACAGTACTCGTGGCCGGTGGAGTTACGAATACAAGCCACGAGTAATGTAAAATTTACAGGAAAGGTAAAAATGAGACAGGAAGGGCCTACACATCGTCTAGAATTAGCACTGCTTTGCGCCATAGCTTGCTTTGCTGCTTTGCTTGCATGTAGTTTGCTTGCGACATTGACACATTTTAAGACAGCTTCTCTGCAGCGCACACTAACAACCGTGGCAGTGTGCCCCGTCATTTTTCGACAAACTTATCACATGAGCAAAATTTGCGAGTTTTAAAAGCTTTTGCTAGATTAACGCTGTTCCGAGAACTGACGTAGTGATATGAAAAAACAGTTTCTTCTTTTGATTTTTTTTTGCAGTTGTAATAATTCTTGTTTTATTAACGTGTGTAATGATTGAATACAGCAGAAAGGTTTCAAGTGAACTAAACAGTTCAGCAAGATTGCGATATCTGAAGTTTATTAGTATCCTTTTACTGTTTTGACTTCAGTTCAGTTCACTAAACGAGTTCGTTTTTGTTTTCTAATTTGTGAAGGTTGGTCTTATGCACGCCTTGCTAACAATTTAGAGGAGAACCGAATTTCACTCACTTCGCTCACTCATTCAGCGCAAGTCCTTCTGTTGGTAGTTGGTTTTTCTGCAGCTCTTTCGGCGCCTTGTGAGTTTTTACGCGGATTATTACAGGAAGGCGAGCCACATGTTTTAGCTTTACCATGAAAGGTTGAAGTCAACTAATTCGTAATTAGAAAACAAAAAAGAACTCGTTTGGTGCTTAGGGTAAGGTTTAACTGACCCGAAGTCAAAACAGCAACGGAACACAAATAAACTTTCCTGTAAGGTTTCAGATACTGCAGTACTGGTATACTGTTTAGTCCAGGATACACCTTACTGCTGTAATCAAATATTTTTACCATTTTTACTTTTGCACACGAGGCATTAGGTAACGATTGGTGTATTCGACATGTCTAAATGACATCGTTGAAAATGTTTAAAAACTAATCGTCTTAGTGTGCTTAGCACAGCTGTACACGGGTAATTCAGGTTTGGTGCGAATCTTTGAAAACCTGGAATTGTCCTGGAAAGTAAAAATGAAATGCCATGCATGGAAAAGTGTTTGAATATCTTGAAAAATTATATATATATCGTCAGTAGGGTAATGAAAGGAAGTAGACGACATGACTGAAGAACACTGACAATTTTAGCCAAAAAAGTAGTCGAGTGTGTAGCCTCACGTTATTCTTCCTTTGTTTAGGCATGAAAAGTTGTGAAATTTGGGCTCAGGCTTTAATTATTGTATTTACATGTGTAATGAATGATTGGATACAGTAGTAAGGTTTCACGTGGACTAAACAGTACAGCAACACTGCACTATATGAAACTATGCCTCAAACACCACCCGTGCATGCTAGTGGTTTATAAAATTGGCGAACGTGGACTTCGTGCCATTTCAACCTTAAAACATAGCCAATAATTTCCTTTTTCACATTCCTTCTCGAGTTTGTTCCCAGTGCTCCTTTAGGGTATCGGTAACTTCTCCCTTAGGATAATTAACAACATTCTACCTAGGATAATTTTCAAAAAGTAGTGTCCTATTACAGACAATCACGACTTCACACGACCGAAAAGCTTGCCGGGAATCCTTAACAAGTTTTGTTTTGGGGTAGATTAACGTTATTGTTCACCTCTTAAGTCTTAACATACAGCTTTTTTACGTTGGTTTCGTTCCTTTTTTTTTTTTAGCTTTTGTTCTCTTTTTGCTTTCGTTCTTTGTTATACTGTGCGCAATACAAAACGGAACGAAAGCAATTTAAAAGGGATCGAAAGCAAAAAAAAAAAAAAAGGGAACGAAACCAACGTAGAAAAGCTATAAGTTTAGCGTTTTTTACACCTCAAAGTATAGCACTATCATTCATTTTGGTAGATACCCCTTCGTTGAACCCATCAAGAATAAAATGTAGAAAATGAAAGAGATGATCGGGGGAAAATTACAGATTGATTTTGGAACACTCAGTGTTTTTTATTCGGGTACAATAACCTCCAAAATTCACACGACCAAAACAAGCAACAATAACTACTCACAACAAACACATCTTTCGCTACAAGCCAACTTTAAAACCCACGTGCCGCCACTCCATCCAGTTTTTTTTTCCAAAAGGCATTTGTTTTGGAAGCGATGTCGGAGAGCAGCGTTCTTACTGACAGCAGACATTGCTCGGGCCCATCGTATCCCTCGGCAGCATACATTTTACATGAATTTCGTTTTATATATACAGCACAATCAATAAACGTCTGAAGGTCAAGTTTTATTTTTTGGTGCCAGATACGCAACAAAAGACTCTGGGTACAAAATACTGAAGCTTTTTTCTTGAGACCGAGCCAACATGGGTTGTTTGGCATTTCATCTCGTTCTGCTGTTGCGACCCGAGAAGCCATACACCCCAAGGGCTACGAGTTAGCGTTCGCTTCAAAAACCCCACCCTAAGTCTAAATGATAAATGTAAAATTCTAATTTTAAATCGTCTAATGTATAGAAATTCGTACTAACTAGTTGTTTCCCTGGCGTAACATAACGCCGGTCTAGCGCTTCCCGCTGATTCAACTCGGCTCTAATAGTCAGCATAAAAGCAATAGTGTTTGTTTGTAATTGTTAGAGCGCATATCCGTTTCCTTGTCGGCCGCTCGCCCTTTTTCTTTGCTACCGTAGCAAGAATGAGCCCGCTCGCCCTCTTGCTGATTGTTGAAACTTCGTTTGTTTAATCTTGATCCCTAATAATCCCTCATTAAGTCTGCTCCCAAGCGAAATATACATAACTGAACAAAAAACGGCTTCGCCATTTAGATTAGAGCTCGTATGCCCATACTCACAGTTGTCAAGGAACACGAATAAAAACGGATTAGAGTTCACTCGAACGCAACGAACTATAATTTGAACTCCAATTCCAGGTAACAAGGATACATTTTACTCAATGGTTATGTCAGAAATTGAACACTGTTTGTATTTGAAATGTTTAATGTTTGTGCATGTGCATGCACTTAATTTGTGTATTATACTGGCTTTTTTCAAAATTTGTCTGCGTTTTACATTTTAAGTCTGATTCTTGTGAGTGGCTATATGTGTATTTTGTGTGGAGGCTGGCATGTGACAATCCTGTTCCCTGGAATTAGAGTTCAAATTATAGTTCGTTGCGTTCGAGTGAACAACTGTAATTCGTTTTTATTCGTGTTCCTGACAGCTGTGAGTATGGGCATACGAGCTCTAATCCTTTTTTCTAAATGGCGAAGCCGTTTTTTGTTCAGTTAATTTGTTGGCTTTTTTCTCTTCTTTTTTATTGTAATAGCCACAGTGTGGTCTATCATGTGTACGGTATGTCCACTGTACACCCAATTTTGTTTGCGAAAAAACGAAACATTATATATGCGTATTTCTGTTCAGGTTCTACCCAAGCTTTTTTCCATGTTTGTTATTTGATGGCAACACCGTCCACTAGCGTGTTTGTAGAGTATCAACTGATGGATAGTTGATTCTGCATTGTTGCAAGCAGATGCAGTATTATGGCAAACAATCGCGATAACATTTCAACTAGTTTCCCGAAGCCTGCATTGAAGAAGTAAATAAATCGCAGAGTCATGTCTGCCGTCCAATTTTGAGGCCGATAGACTTTGCACCAGACGGTTTAAAACTGAAAGATTAAATCGAAAACCAAGACCATTTCATTTTGGTTCTCGAAAACGATTGACTATATTTAATGGAGCGCCCGAAGCTACTACGACAATGTTACTTTCCCCGTGCCCGAGCATCGCTGCATCTTGTTCGAGTGAGCTACAATCCGATCTTGTGCTCCTCGCCTATTGTTGCCCCATTGTTACATGTTGCAGCATTGAACATTTTGAAATTGTTAGCCGCGCTGCATCCGCCTCCGCCAATCCACTTTTTGAAAATTCTCGTGTGCAAACGAACTCTAATAAGCACAGCCTGCTTATATAGAAGATAGATGGACTTTAATTTACGAATTGGTGTTGAATTGATCCCGTTGAAATCACTGCCTTAGGGCGCGTTTCGCCGTTGCATTCTCGCAGCTAGGAGCTAGAAATTATCTAAAATTCCAGCATGGCGGCGGTTTTAGCTCTGCCAGTTCGCAACTAAACGAGTCTATAATTGAGTTTAGAAGCGATTGGGAAAATGTTTCGGCAGGAGTCACGAATTGTCAGTGCCGCGAATTATAAGACTGCAAGCATTTGCGCAAATGATGTCGGATTTAGCTAATCCAGCTAGCGTTGTAGCGATGGCAAATGTGATAAATTCTAGCTGCGAGAATGCAAAGGCGAGTCGTTGCATAAACGCGCCCTTACTCTGGTGTGAGGTATAACGAGGCAAAATCATTTAGTTCCTTTGCAAGTTGCATTTCGAACTGAAAAAAGTCACCGAGCACTTTTCGAGCTTCAGAAATCAACGATAGATAAAAATGAGCTGTAGTTTCAAGCCGCCAATAAAACCCAGAAACTTTGACGAATTTTAAATAGGCAATCCATTGGGCCAAATACAGTAACTGCCTCAGAATTTCTCAGAGGGGAAAAGGGGTGTTTGGAAAAAAGAGGTGGGCTACAAATTTTTTCGCTACATTTTTCTCCGTCTCTAAAACGGGAGAGGGGGAAACCATAACAATATTCAGTATTTTTTTAGGCAATTCAAACTGTGCAATTTTCCCAGAAATGCTCTTCAGAATTCTATTAAAACGCTCCTCAGATCAGAAACAATAAAATTGCTTCAGCTGCGCAGTTAACATTAATAATAACAATTAAAAACACCTCTAGATTATGATGAACAATGTTCTTTCCATCACACCAGGGCATGTATTCCTTTCTCAAACATCTGCAACACGGGGTTGTAGGAACATACCTAAAGTGTGCGCGGCCTATCTTGAGTTCGCCGCAGAACGAACACAGATAATCGATTGTACGTTTATAGCAGCAGAGTGCCTTGTTGATATCCAAGATGGTTACAAAAACAATGGCGGCCGTCGATTAAAGCCGCCTCCTCCAGGAAGACGTAGTCGCTCGTAAAATACTTCCAGGACTCAAGATATGCCGCGCACACAATAGCAGCGAGCTTGCTTGTTTGTTTCAAGTGCCGCTGGCTCCTTTGCACAGGTAAATGTCCGATCTAACAGGGTGGAGGCTTACAGCACGAGTCGACCACAGGATTATTACTGAGACGACTCTCAGGCCAGTATTCCGAACGCTAACTCCAACTCGCACTTGAAATGACGAAACTATTTAGTGCCACCAGAACCTCATGTGAACACGTTTGGAATTAATTTGGTGGCGAATGACACTATAATGTAACGTCATTTCAAGTGTAAGATCGGGTTTGAGTCAGCGTTCGGAATACTAGTCTTCGCTACTCTTTGGGTACTTGGTCGGTTTGTCCCTCTTCCTGCAGTCAGAGACTTTAAAAAACATCATACATGTAGTTTAAAAATAAGACTTAACAGTCGACTTATGATTTTCTGTAGGTTGTTGCAATTATTATTCCAAACAGAAAAAAAAATTGCATAGGGACACCATTTACAGTTGGTACAGGGAGTTTCAGCTAAAAGAACCGATTTTAAAAATCACAGCTCCTAAACCATAGCAGCCAGACAAAATAAACATAGCCATCTTGGAGGTAATCATTCAAAGCTTTTTCCATGCTGCAGAAGGAGCACATGCACGCACCAGAAAGCCGTCTAGAAATACAGGAACACCTAAACTGGTGTAGGGATCTACTGAACTACCGGATCTTGATGGGTTGAACAATGTGGCCGCAGAGAGCACCGCTGATGCAATTGATTTGTCTTGTTGCCGCTTTTTCTCAACCTATGGCAACACCTTCAGTACAAAAGAATGCAGCCACTCTTCCTTGAAACACTTCCTGGAGAAGAGCTTTGTGCAGTCGAGAAATTTAATAGCTTTGCGGCAAAAGGCTACGCGGAAATTTATTTATTGTACGTGCAAGCTATTTTCCGGGTGATTACTGGGATTAAAGGGATATACCTCCCAGCGCCATTTTTCTCGATCCACCACATCAAGTACGGCCCCAAAAGTCTATTTCCTTACCGTTAGCCTTTCCCTTAATAAAAAATCTTTTTTAAATGTGGCGTCTAGGAGATTTTCTGTTGAATATAATGGAACTTTATTTACTAACGATCCGTCACTAAATGATGCATTGCGCGCGCATAATAATCATGACGTTTCATCTCTGTGTGTACATGTACTAATTTTCTAATAATTACCACGAGATCTAAAATCTAATAGACTAATGCGGTAAAAATTAAAATTAATTATTCCAATAAATCGCCGAAGCAAAATTATAAGACACTAGCCTAAAAAATTATAAATTGTGATTTTAAACTACGAGAATCATTCCGGTTTGTGACGACACAATCGTTGACTTAATTCTGTCTCGTGTACTATATTCACAAAGCCAACCGAGACAGCAGCTATTCGAGGAACGCAGCTACCACCCCAGCCGACATTGGCACTCGTAATTGCTCGGATGATGATCTGCACGTAGCTGTAATTTAGCACGCGGAATGTTAACTATATTTGAGAACGACCCGTAAGTACATGATGCATTTGCGCGCTTATAATAATCTTGATGTTTCATCTCTGTGTGTACGTGTACTAATTTTCTAATAATTACCATGAGATCAAAAATCTAAAAGACTAATGCGGTAAAAATTAAAATTAATTATTCCAATAGATCGCCGAAGCAAAATTATAAGACACTAGCCTAGAAAATTATAAATTGTGATTTTAAAATACGAGAATCATTCCGGTTTGTGACAGTTTGTGCCAACTGGAATAGTAGCTACGTTTTTCGCTGCGAGGAACGAAATCTCAGTTGACCATGATTCTGATAAATGCGCGGATGTGATCGACGCGTAGCTGTTATAAGGCACGCGGAAGGTTATAAGGCAAGCAGTATGTTGCTTTAAGTCAGTGAATTACTAATATTTTTGCCAGTTGCCGCTATTTGGGAATAGATGGTGGGACTCCCGTACAAAAATTCACCGATCCCATTTGCTCGGCCAATTTCCAAACAGACCTCGAAGAAATGAAATGGGCCACTGGTGGCGGCCATTTTGTCTACCCCCCTAACATTGTTGCTGGTCGGGCCGGATAATTTACTGGCTCAAGAATCACAACCGAGTAATGGGTAAAGATTTTCACCATGCTGAAAGAAAAAATGTTGTTGCGACACAACAAACGTATAAAAAACAATTCAATGTAACCGGGACTCCCATAATCTAATGCTATACAGAAAATTATTGCAAAACTCGAATGCGCCAGCGCTGCAGGTCCATCACAAAGCAAGGAAGCGCCATCAGCCAGCACATTTTGAAAATAATGTCGAGCAGCAGGGCATGCACGGAGGGGGGGGGGGGGGGGGGGGCGCTAGCCCCCGCCCTCATGGCAGAGTACCCCTTTTTTCTGAAAAAAGTGCCCTTTTCCGGTGGAGCGCTGATGTAAAAGAGCCTAAAAAAAAAACTCTAAAAAAGGACTGCAAAGAGGGCCAGAAATGGTTAAAGTTCCACAAAGGGGGGTAAAAAGACGTTAAAAAGCAAAAAAAAAAAAAAAAAAGCTCCCAGAAAAAAAGTTTGCCCCTGCTCTCTCGGGGTCCTGTGCACGTCCCTGCTCAGAAGTTAAGTGTCCTGTCCTGAAAGTGTCATAAGTAAGGTTTCAACTTAACTTCGCATGATCTTTAAAGGTACATTCCTCCCAGTGCCATTTTTCGCGATCCTCCATATCAAGTTCGGCCCCAAATTTCTATTTACTTACCGTTAGTCAATCTATGGCGTTTAGGTAGGAGATTTTCTGTTGAATATTGGGAACTAATTTAATAGCATCCTGCGATTATGTGACCCTTTGCCCGCTTACAATAACCCTGACGTTTTATCTGTGCGCGTGCAAGTACCAATTTTTAATCGTTTGCTGATAATCACCATGAGGTAAAAATCTAAAGGGCTAATGCGGTAAAAATTAAAATTATTTATGCCACTAGATCGCCGAAGAAAAATGATAAGATACTAGCTTTAAAAATTACAAGTGTGATGTTAAAATACGAAAATCATTTCGGTTTGCGCCGACCAATTTTTGGCATTCATGCCGTTTCGTCTACTACGTCCAAGGCCAACTGAGATAGTAGCTGCGTTCTTCGCTGCATGGAACATAGCTACTATCGGCGATCGGCGTGTACCGAGTGTACCTTTAAGTTTTTCGTATTACGACTGACGATTTACCATACAAAATTCAAATAATGCAAGTGTCAACAACGTGAAAGTGTTGCGTTTTCAATTTTCAAAATGCACTGCTTTCTTTGACCCCCCCCCCCCCGGGTGCTCAACCGTTTGCGGACATTTGCACTAAGCAGTTGTTCATGGAGTCCAGGTTACATTGAATTTTTCTGAGGTATCGCGACCAACGTTTGTTTCAGCAAGCCATTACTCAATGGTCGGTTCTAAGTCCCTAGGGCGCAGTTTTGAGGTTTTCTGTACTTTGCGGCTAGAAGGCACTTTAGAGCATGCATGTGCAGCTTTCGCACTATGTAAAACACACTAAATGATTGCCTACAAGATAGTTATTTTGATTTTTGTCTAGCTGGAACACCCTGTATTTGACATGATTATGTCTTATACTCTTGCAGTCAACAATTTTGGTGCTAGTTTTCATGTTAACAGGAATGCATACTAGTAGAGATAAATGGTATCCGAATACTCAATTTTATTACCAATGTTGGTAAAAAAAAAGCTTTTTCAGTTTGGAATGTAACTGTAGTTGGGGCTTCATTATTAAGGGTGTGTGTGTAATGCTGCGATTTTTTTTTTGTAAAGGGGGAGGGGCACTAATGGGCTCTTCGAAGGGGGGACGGGACAAACATTTTTTAGTTAAGAGCTAAAGGGGGCACTAAACAATTTTGAAAGGCCCCCACCACAAACTTCCAACCCCCCCCTCCCCCCCTCCCCCCTCCACTGATAGGTAGCACGTCGCAAAAAAATCGGTCAGATTTAATAAGCCAACATTTCAATTGTAGTACCTTTAGGGCTAAGTAGGTGAAACACCTAATTGACTGGGCTTTCGTAAATGGTTATTGGTTTTGAGTTTCGCTAAATAGTATTCACCGCTCTCAAGCAACTCTTTAAGGCCGCCCGCGCACTGAGCGACTTGGCCGCGCGGCCAGGTCGCTGCAGCCAATGAGAATGCTTACCGTTTATGTAAAACCACGCACTAATTATTTTCATTAGCTGCAGCAACCTGGCCGCGCGGCCAAGTCGCTCATTGTGCGGGCGGCCTAAAGGCGGGTTGCCACCAAATGCAAGTCTTCAGTATTTAAGCGTCATCTAGCGCTTGCTTGCAGGAAGCGAAGGAATGCTCACAGAATTTTCTTTTTATCACACAAATAAGCAGAGTGCCTCTTTATTATTGAGTGAAAATGTGGTGTATTCTCGTGCACCTGGGTGCAAGCCACTACAGTTAAAAGTTAACGATATCGCGGTCACTATAGATAGCGCCACAGTAGAATATAAAGAATCTACCGTGGTGCCATCCAGTAACAGTGACATCGTTAAGAGTGCAGCTTGCACCCAGGAGCACGAGAATATAACAAATTTTCACTCAATAATAAAGAGGCACCTGGCTTGTTTGTGTCGTTAAATTCGCTAGATCTAGCGCTAGCACTAGATAATGCTAAATGCCGCAGACTTTCATTTGATGGCAACTGAGGACATGAGTTTGCTCATGATGTGGCTCGTTGGGACACTTTTTTTTTTTCTGAATCTAGGAAAAAAATCTAAACAAAAAAAATCCACGGAAAAAATTCAGGAAAAAATCCAAAGAAAAAATCCAGAGGAAATAAAATCCATAGAAAAAATCCAGAGGAAATAAAATCCATAGAAAAAATCCAAAGGAAAAAAAAAATCCACGGAATAAAAATCCAATGCCATTTATTTTATTCGCATTTTGTTAATGTGGGGTTATTTCGTATTTCGTACTACGAAACTCGTTCAAAGCTGCCCAACAAGAGAAAACGAAGCATTTACAAGGAGATGCAACAAAACTTAAAAGCCTGTGTGACCAATACGCCGAGAGCAGTCGAAAATTAAATGAATTTTTGCGAGCAGTTGTGCACACCATCCGATTACGGTGAGGCATTTGCGAATACATTCTAATAAACGAACTTTAAACTAAGTTAGGCGTTAGGTGTTTCGTGTTTGGGACACGCCCTTCCATTTTAATGCAGTGTCCATCAACTTAGGTTGGTTGATATTTTATCCTTTTTAAAATTTAACTTAGTGATATTGTAAAACAATTGGCAATCCCCTCCCCTTCCTACACGTCTTGTAATGGCATCGGGGACCTGTGTCCCCCCGATGCACGTTTAACCGATGCACGTCTAACCTTGGTGGTAAGGCAGTCGTGACCCGACCCTGCCTTGTTATTTCCATTCATTTGGCCATGCAATTTTTAAACAAGTGTTATTTTTAACTTGTGCACGCTTAAAAATTTTGCTTTTTGCACTTTAATGATCTTGGCGCCACATTTTCTTTCTCATTAATTATGTGCTTACGGGTGAATAGTCACGCAGACCAGGCAGCCTCATGGTAAAACGATGCTCGACCGATTCGACCTGGTCGATGTCTTTTAATAGGAAAAGGGGACTACACCGGAGTTACACATTTGAGTAGCAGTCGCACAACTACTTTGAAACTCCAGATCTCAGTGGACATATTACCAGAGATAACAAACCTGTTTACAATTGCGAGTCGACAGAAAGCGAATGCCACAATTTTCTGGCATTGGATTTTTATTCCGTAGGATTTTTTTCTTTTGATTTTATTTCCTCTGGATTTTTTTTCTCTGGATCTTTTTCTTCCCGTGTATTCTTTTTCTTTGGATTTTTTTTTCCGTTTACCTTTTTTCTACACACACAAAACATTCGTGAAATCGGAACTTCGGCGTTCCAATAACGGATAAGACAAACTACAACCTAGGACGATACAAGGTAAACTGCGCCCACGTTAATGGCCTTCTTGTTCTGGTTTCATAAAAGTTTAGCGTGTGTAGAAAAAAATGGTTGTGTGTTCCAATGCCCCACCGTACGTTGCGATCATGTAGCTTAAAAATGGCCGACAAACAACACTAAGGAGAGGGAGGGAGGTAGGGCGAATTTCGTGAAGGCAAATTGTGTTAGCCAACATTTACCGTACGTGGTTTGTAAAAATACCACGAATTGTCTTGGCAGTTTGCGACAGGCCGGCTTAAGCTATGATAACCAGCACCATGTTGTGATAACCAGCACCATGTCTATGCACGCTCAGTAGCATGCATAGACATCCAGGAGGGCAGGGGCACCTTTCCGTGAAAGGGCACGCTAAAGCTTTATTTTTCTGGGGACTTTTTTTTGTTGCTTGTCACACACTTTTTTTTGGGCTTCTTAGCTTTCTTTTTGCCCTTTTTAGGGCTCTAGTCCCTTTCTCCTCGCTGCGACTAGCATTTTTCAGTGCAGAAAAGCAAAATACGACACGTTTTTTCTTCAAAAAGGGCAAAACAAGGATATTTTTCCAAAAAAGGTAGGTACAATACCCCCGGGGGCGGCCCCCTCCCCCCCCGTGCACGCCATTGTCTGTCTATCTCCTTAATCAAGCGGTGAATGCTATTTGCGCTAGTAACCTGTGATGTCCTTGGCAGGGACACACCTTAGCCCAGCGTGGGCACCAGTGGTAATAAACACACGGACTACCAGAGTGTAAGCTACAGCTGGTAAGACAGCGAACTTCCTGTTTACTTCTCTTTATATACAATTATAACATGAAGTCATGTGATGCAACTTAATACTATATATACAATTATGGAATAGCCTATTAGTAGTTAAAGGGTTATCTTGGTAGGGTCAACATATTGACATGAAATTGATGGCTGCCATTGTGGAGCACACAAGTGACGACTCCACATAACCCTTCTGTGACGTTACGTTGCGAGTCTTAAGAGTATTGACTGCGAATTCCTCTAGCTACAGGAGGAAAATAAATACACCTTCACAGCTGTTAACTACCTACGCCATCGGAATGGAAGTCGCTGCAGCAACGTTAACTAAATTTTTAACGTAGAGAGGCAAGACGAGTGATTTCAATAGGTGGCTCGACGTTCCGAGCGCTCCACAAGGTACTGCTGAGACCGCTTATATCTCAAGGGGCTTTGTAAACAACTCACCTATCGACGTAGTCTCCGAGGAAAAGGTAGTTCGCCTCGGGCGGGTATCCGCACCGATCGAAGTGCTTGAGGAGATCGTCAAACTGACCGTGGATATCACCCACGATGTTGACCGGCGCCTCCAATTCCACCAGCATCGGCTGGTCAAGGAAAACTTCTCTCGCCACCAGACAAACTTGACGAATATCCACTTCGTGCAAAGGAATCTAAAAAAAAAAGTAAAAACACAGGTTGTTAACACTGTTGACAGTCTTGCATATTGCGCTAACAATCCTGGATCACTAAGAAGATAGGCGAAAAGATGTAAACTTGATTATGGACGTAAACACGTAATTTATTACAGAACGTCAAGACGGAAAGGGTTCCACAAGAATAGGGAGTAATCGAGAGGAAGACTACGTTCCAGCAGTTGCTGGATTAGTGCCCGATATGGTCATGTTTGTAAAAAATCGTAAAAAATACATTTTTTTTTTAATGTGTAGCCTGATAGCTAAAATTTGTGAAAATCTAGAAGAGTTGAGGTAAGCTTTATTTGAAGATTGTCTCATTAATGAAAAGCAGGAAAAAGTTTTCCTGGAATTTTTTCCTGCTTTTAATTAATGAGACAATCGTCAAAACAAAGCTTACCTGAACCAGGAAAAAAATTCCAGGAAAACTTTTTTTAAAGAATTTTTGAGGTAAAATTTTTAGCATTTTTTAAGGATTGAAATTCCATTTTACTTTCCTGGACCTTTTTCTCGTTTATAAAAATTTGTCTTTAAAGATTCGTATGAACTAGCTCTCAAGGCTTTAAAGGGCAATTACATACGAGTTTTACTTGCATTATTAATTACCTTTGTGTTACCTACACAACAGTTGGACACATAAGGACCGGTGGGAATACTTTACATAATACATATGTTCGATACAAAATGTATCGCCACACGAGTTCGATAGGCACCATTTTTAGACTGGAAATGTGCTTAAATTATGGCTGACAGATTGATAGATAGGTAGCTCTTAACTGTCTCGAGTCCTGAAATGAGCCCTGTCATGGCTTGATGCACCAGTTGATTCTTTAAAGAGCGTTCGAACCTACAGCTCAATCTTTCAGGTGAGTATTATGTTTTATGAAGTTGTCAAGTTGCCTAAGCAATGACCAATTGCTAGATAATGTTGATCTTGGAAACAATTTAGCTAATGTGATTTTAACCTTTTTTGATTGTTAATTTGTAGTTTAGTAATTAAAAACGGGTGCAGGATTTCATATCAAAAATTTAATTTTATTCCCCACCCACTTCCTTTTTTTACAGTGAAGCTAACGCAGGCGGGAGCAGTTATGATTTGCAGTAAGGCAGACACAGGGAGCAGCTTTCACGTGCATTACTGTAAAGCCGACTCAGGGAGGAGCTTTAACGTGCAT
>JAHWFP010055241.1:34447-45933 GCA_023313725.1 Lithobius niger | reverse complement strand
CCCCCTCTTGCGCCCTCCCCTGTACACGCCTGTGGAGTTCGTTACTCATTGTTCATGTGGAACTCTATCTTCTCTTGCTGTTACCAGTACCCAACTTTAATATTTGTGTTAAGAGGTTAAAATGCAGGTTTACAAACCATCTGTCTGCCGTCTGCATTTATATACTGTGACATTTTCTCCTTATCATTTGCAGTTTTGCCTGTCCCGTTCCAGCCTTCGTTCACAGTTCATCATGCAAGTTGTACGATCGTTCTTTCTTGGTCTCTTGATCGCTGTGGCCATGGATGATTGTTATGGCTTCACGTATCAGTCTCACGTAAAGTCGAGGGATGGTGAGTAACACTTTTCAGACAATCCTTCTCTTAACGTTTGTGCTGACGAATGGGATGGGCACCGGCTAAGGGTTAAACGGGACGGAAAGACAATGGGCTCGAAATGGTTTAAATAAATACGGATGGAAACCTATTTACGTAGCCTTTTGGACTTATATGTCAGACTTATATGTCAGAACGTAAATAGGTTTGCTTCCGTATTTATTTAACTGGCTAAGGGTAATGTAGGAGGAACACTACTAGACCGGACGGATAGGCAGCGAACCGGTGGGGCAACAGAGTTTAAAGGGGCTAATATTTATTAAACGGTTTTAGGTGGATAAAGACCTATGTCGAAGAGTTTAAAAACGGCTTTTCTTGTAACAGTTTTGGTTTTGGGTGGCTAAAGACTGCTGTAGAATAGTTAACCAACGGCTTCTATATCAGAGGATTGTATATTTTCAGCAGGGACTTCACTAACTGATGGGGTGGGGGGAGGGTGCACTCAGAAAATGTAAAACAGAGATTTTATGCCAACCTTGCAACAGACCATAATTACAGACAACTACTATGGCCATTGCGCCATCCTATACAGTATGGATGCAAATCTATTTACGTTGCCTTTTGGACTTAAGTGTCAGACTACCTCAGCAGGGAATCAAACCCACGACCTTTGAAACTAAATGCCGAGGTCCTACCGCTAAGCCATAATGAAACGGCCATGTCATTATAGCTCAGCAGTAGGACCACGGCGTTTGGTTTCAAAGGGTCGTGGGTTTGATTCCCCACTCAAGCAGTCTGACATGTAAGTCCAAAAAGACAATGCAAATTTGTTTCCGCATTTATTTAACCCTTCTCGAGCCCATTTGGATTTCCGTCCTATTTATTGTTATATTCGTATGTATTTTTCAGTCGTGTGCTATTCGTATGTTAAAAATGTTTTGCATAAGGCAATTATTTCACATTTCAGGCCAATGCGTTGATAAAGACAACACATTGCATGCTGTAGGCGAGACCTGGTACAAAGACGAATCATGCGTACGAGAGAGCTGTTCAGTGGACAGCAAAGGACAATACACAATAGACGGCGCAGGGTAAGTGTTTCTTTGTATCAGTTAGACAACGGCGTTCGGCAACAATGCGGTAAGAAAGCCGAAGTCGATCGAGTGCCGAAGGCACGAAATCAATGGAGGCTTTCTTGCCGCATTGTTGCCGAACAACGTTGTCTAACACACTTGTACAACGAGACCATTGTTGCGAGTCGCGTTCAGTCTAAAATTTCTGAAAGCCGTCTCCATTGTGACTATACATTGGCGGTGGCCAACATAGCCGACGATTTGTTTGTTGATTCAGATCGAGATGTGTTGCTGTCTCAAATTCCTTTAAATGTGGAAGGTGAATGTGTTTCGTACGTTGATGATTCGCCAGCAGCCTCAGGTAGTGATAATAATCTTTGCTTTTTCTTTGGGTTCCGTGGCACAGTGCAGTCTTCATGGTAGTAAGACTGCACGGCATTCTAGTCCAACAATGATTTCATTGTTGCAGCCTTGCATCTTCACGAAATTAAGACGCGGCTACAACAATGGAAGAGTTGTACAAGCGGTCATAAAATTTCAAAACTGAATAAAAATGTATTTCCATTTTATAAACATGAAGAAAAAATGTCCAAGGCTAAAATAGGTGGTGTGCCGTAAACAGGAGTGTGCCCCGTAAGTGAGGTGGTCAGTGTACAAATTCAGCTAGATAAATAAGTTAGTTTTTCAGCAATGGAAATATAATCTTACATTATAAACCAAAGTCTCATAGCAGAAATGAAGTAACCGCAACGACCCCCGGAAGGGGAACAATGAAAACGTGCGAGTGTGTCAATTCTTTGGCTTGAAGTTGAAACTGGGACGTTGTTGCCCCGAAAAGAAGTTGAAATTGGTACATTGTTGCCTCGACTAACAATTTTCTCTAACAACTAGCCTTCTAACTAAACACCGTGGTAATCTCAAGGGCAAGTATTACATGACGTCATGCACACTTCTTTTTCACACCGTACGCATCGCTTAAGCCACAGTGAAAGACTGGGAGTGGAGGGGCGGGGGGGGGGGCGCAAAGTCAGCTGTCACCAATAAGCATACGATTACGCATTAACTGAACCTAGAAGAGAACAAACAAACAAGTACGGGAGCCGGGTACGTGTTCAACTACGCAAAGAGGAGAAAGGGAAGGAAACCAAGAGGCGAGGGAGAGGACGGGATAAAAGGAGGAAGGGAGAGGGGAGGGAGTGTATTGGCGGAAAGGAGGAGTGTTACACAAACAAAAATCGACTGTTGCAGTGAACAATCAGGCAGCACCGAGCAAATACTGGGAAACAACCATGGGTCAAACAAATCCCCGGGCGAAGCCGAGTACGATGCTATACTAAGATCATAAAACTAATGACTAAATATGATAACTCCAAGAATTTTAAGTAAGTATCCAACAGTAGCTTTAACAATCACTTTTACAGCTTTTCATTCTTCGTGCACGTGTTATGGCTTTAATACAGTGCCTAGCGAATCTTGCTGCACGTGCTATGGATTTAAAACTTTCGACTAAACCGTTGATTGTTGATGGGTAAAATGAAAGAATCCGTTTTTCAGCTAAACGCATAACAGTTTAAATCATACTCAGCTAAAAATTGGCGGCTACAAACGATAGAGTGGCTTATTTATTTCATAGATGCAGGCTTTCCGACTACAGCTGAATTGTTTCAAAGTGGACAGCAACATTCACTGCGGAGCACGAGGCTTATCATTGCTGCATGCGTTGCAAAATGATCGGTAACTAAGACTTCTGTAAGTGAAACAAAGTTATGCTGGCGATTTACATCCTTCCTCGCGCCCCCCCCCCCCAAAAAAAAAATGCTAATGCCGCCAGGATAAAGGTTTCAAAAGTGTAATTATTTATTTCCCATAGAAATATTCAAATGTCTATGCATGGAAACTGGGTCCGGAATAGGGATCCGGGCTTTACCGGGCTTGGGTTTGCAGATGGATGGCGCAAAGCGAACAAAAATCAGCCATTGTCAACCTGATGGGTCAGGTTTTCATGTTTTGGTGAATTTTCATTGGTTGATGGGTTTCCATCTGACACCATTTCTCTTGTATAGCTATAATATCAAGGTCATCACCAGCTTTTGATAATTTAAGCTTTCGCACCACACAATCCATATTTCTCACACAATACTCGTGGAAGGGATCGCCACCAAATTTTCGTTACATTTTACAGCTAGGTAAACTGCAAGTTTATTGCTTATTGTGGCTTAGATATTTCGAATTTTAAACATGCTTTTTAGTCTACTGTACAACCGAAACGGTTGAGAAGACTATTGAAACGGCCTTGTCCATCTGTCCGTCGCATTTTTCAATTTTAGAACGGCGCCAGATAGAGACAAACGGTTTTCACCTTTAGATACAGCGGCCAAAAATTACTTAAAAACACGGCAAATTAAAACATTGTTGCTTCTTATTGCTGATAGGCTTTCTCGAGGTAACTCAATGAAATAATAACATTTGATTGTTACATTTAAACAATACAGGAAAACACGCAACCGTCAAAACAAAAGGATTTCCTTAACGACACACATTAGCTTCACACATTAGTTGGAGCATGGTTTCCAAAGGTCAGTATGGTTATTCGGTGCCGTTATAGTAAGTAGCATGGAATGTACAGATCCTTTCGGTTCTCGTAATAAGTAAATAAATAAATAAATTAGGTTCATTAAAAAAAATCTCGATACCGTGTTGCAGGAATGAGTAGGCCTACTCACGACCACATTCTCCTGCTACTTACGAAATTAAAACGGCAGGTAAAAAAAGTTAGGCCTAAAAGTTGAAAATAGGCCTCAAATCTCCTCTCCGTGTTACATAAATGAATCAGCGTAATCTCGAAGCCAAATCTTCGTTAGCTTCTCCTTACGAAATTAAAACGGTAGGTAAAATGTAGGCCTAACAGCTGACACTTATGCATGAGATCTAAAACTAGGCTTAAAACCTAACACATTTTAAACCGGAAATTATGAGGTTACTACTTTTAGATTATATAATATAGATCGCTGTTGCAGTGCGCAATAAGAGATATGCGCCTTAAACTTTTTCGAAAGTGGCTGAAGTGCACTGAAGATTGGTTGTGACTAGGTAGTCGCTGTCCTTTGTTCCAAACACGCCTGTTAAGTGGAAGTGACGTCATCATTCGACGCAACTGATGGATTATTAGTTATCGAACTCAACATCCAGTATCACCTATCATCACCTAGCTGTAGAGCTAAATGACTCGATATTTCCACAGTCGCGTCACAAGTTGACATCACCTCAGTTCAACATGCGCGATTGGAACGCTATATGAACTGTAGAGTTTGCTGTAAGTTGGAGATACTAGTCTGTCTTCAACAGTCTCTAGTTTTGATGGATTGGAATAGGTGTTTTGGAAGGTACTGACAGGGTCCTTTCCTTCTGTGTTTCAGGTGTGGAACGGTCCATATTGTTGGGATTGCTTGTCCAATGGTCAGTTCACCTGGCCATTACCCGGGTTGCTGTCCAAGGCCAAAATGCGACTAGAAGAAATGAAAAGTCAGCTAGCACTGCAGTTTATACAACAGCTACTTGGCAACGAGTTACGCACCACTTTTGCAAACTCACCGTCTATTTCATCACTGTCTGTGCAGCTCATCAAAATTTGTGTAACTGGGAGGGGGGGGGGGTTGCCCTTGCCCTAATAAATCACTATGCAATTCCTTTGAAATTGCTTTTCAGTACTGCCTTACGTTTTTAATGACTCCTGTCATGCAGTATACTGTACAGGGCGGTCGTAAAGTCTTTATCTGAATACAGAAATTTATTAAACAAAAACTATGCTAGGTACAAACAAACGGATTTCTGCAAAACGAAGCTTAACTCATAATTTTTTTTTCCACTAGGCTCAGTTGGCGCTACAATCACCACTAGGTCAGAGTGGTGCTGCAATCGCCAAGAAACCAAAAATGGCGTCGTTACATGAGAAATCTCCATATAGGGTACTTTACCTCTGGATGCGACAGGCTGGATGCAGTAGGGGCATGCCCGTGGACGAGTTGGATGCTGGAGTCGTAGCGATCCTGGTGGCAGGTGCTGAGGTTAGCAAGTTATGATGTCAGCAAATTATGACGTCAGCGAGTTATTTCGCTTACTTGTTTCATAAATGCTTAGGTTATCTAGGTTAGGTTAGGTTAGGTTAGGTTAGGTTAGAATTGGATACTGTTTAGGTTGTATCATGGTTGCATATGATAAGCGCGCGAAGCGCGCCCCCTCGGACGGTGTTTCATACTGGAAGCCTCGCGCGTCCACACGTTGTTTCATGCTGGAACCTGGCACGTCCAGCCGAACGCGTCCACAGGTAAAGTACCCTGACTCGAAATCTCACTGCATGCAGTCGTTTCACACACAAAAAATCAGCAATTTATGGAGCCTACAGTCAAGAAAGACGTGTACCTTGATATGTTGGAGCTCTTTGTTGCACCACTGTTGCAACAATGTCAGCCATCGATTGTTTCAAATAGACGGTTCTCCGCCGCTCTGGGGGATTATGAAATCGCGGATTCTTCTACGAGATTGGGATGGATGGTCCGACAGCATGGCCACTAGCATCCCCGAATATTATCCCCTTGACTTTTTCTTGAGGCAGTATGTACAAAACGCTCGTTGCTAACATTGAGACACTAAAGGATAGGATAACAGCTGCTTAGCGACAGTAACAGAAGGGATGTTTTTATTGAATATTGCCTTAAGTGCTCCAAGCCACAAACGGAGTACATGTTGAAGTCTACTAACCTATTGGGAAAAAAAACTTTATGAGTTGAGCTTCGTTTTGCAGAAAACCGTATGTTTGTACAGTATTGGACAATGAAATTTAGACAGTCCAGAAGGGGCAACTACAAGTCTACATCGATTAATCATTCCTGGTTTTAGGAAATCCTTACATATTACGAGGTTGTTAAATTCAATAAACGAATAATAATAACCGCAAAATAAATACAATACTGTGTCTGCTATTGCAACTGAAAAAATAAAATTTGTTGAACACAGACTGAAGTCAGTTAATAACATAATACTGCAAATCTCTATTTATGGAATCTGGATAGGCCAAGAAAATGTGGTGGTTTGTTCAGTCTCAGGAAAAAAGTATCATTATGCGTGACAAAACCTATCTGTAAAGTATTCAATTGACTTTAAAATACACCACTACTCCATTCAGTTGTAAATATAAATAGAGCAACAGTTTTAAAAATGATTTTATTTGAAAGTCAATTTTTCGGTTTTATTTTAAAGAAATGCATTCAAGAAACGTTGAATTTAGGAATAAAAAAAGCCGTGTAAAGACAAGCCTAGCGAAAAGAAACCTGGAAAAAACAGCCATCGGGGAAAAAAAAAAAAACAAAGAAACAAATTTCCGCAGAACGAAAAGCCCAACGAAAAAGGAATGGACAGTAAACTGCCAATAGAAAAAAATATGCCATGAAAATTAAAAAAAAAAATGTTGGAGATAACCGTAGGAAAATAGCCGAAGGAAAACAATCCGAGGAAAAAAAACTGAGGAAAGAAAAAGCAGAAGGGAAAAAACAAAGTTGCCTAGAGAAATTTGTGACCTCTAACCTAGGTTTGTTTAATATCTCTAATGCGTGGTGCAGTGACAACCCGGACTACTGCACTGTGACGGAGGTTGGCACCAATGACCTAGTTGTCGACGCGCTATTAAACCACACCCCCCCCCCCCAACCCAACCAATAAAAAAAAACAAAAAAAAACACTAAACAAACAGTAAACAGTTTCCTTCGGTTATCTCCGTGGCGTTTTTTTACGCGGCTTTTTTTCCTTTGACCTTTTTTCAGTCTTTACTTTAGTTTAATCCACATCCGGAGTTTCATTTTCAACAGTGTATTGCTAGCAGTTGTGATTAGCAGAGGTTTTACAATGTTTACTCTTCCCGCGCGAACCCCGCCCCCCCCCCCCCCCTCACCTCCGCTTCCCTAACGCGAAGCGCGATCTGCTTGAGTAGTGTCCGAGGAACCATGCCGAGAAATGAAGCCCCTGAGTTTTAATATTTTTTCATCGATCAAGAACGAAAGTTAGAGGTTCGAACCTCTAACTATAAGGTGAATTAGGTTGAATTGAAGATTCAATTTATATTAAGAAATTGTAAGCTGATCTGGTTGAACGAATACCGATCATGTTGATGTGTACGTGACCTCGTATTCCGTGCTCCCGCTCCATTAAGAGGATTGCCTCAGTATTTATCGTCGCTTTTAGGAATCAAAGTTAAAGTTTGGAACTGAACGTTTCACGACAAACTGGTCACAAAACATGGGACAATTCAACCTCGCACAAAAAGTTTTCAATGGCAACTTGCGTTTTGCGAATTTGACTTCAACGAATGCAAGCCCCAACCCTTTTTTAACTTTTAATTTTGGTTGGTTTGAGGCAGGGATTACCCAGTAACGGCGTCAGGACTGAATTGTTTGGGGGGGGGGGGGCGACAGAGGGTACATCTGGAAACAGAGTGGGCCAAGGATTTTTTTTCAAGGCAACCACATTAGACACTTTTATTCCGTTTAATTCAACCTGAACGTACCCTAAGATTCACTACAGTACAATTTATTTGTAAAATAAGCCCCATAAACACACAAAAGAAATTAGGCTACACATATATTGCAAAGTCGCTAAAATAAAATTATACTAAAATAAAGTAAAATTAAAAAAACATAAAAACTTTTATTCATTTGATTTCAAGTTTAGCTTGCAAATTTTTTTATTTCATTTTCTGGTGGTGACCTGAGTGTTGGGGTTGGGGGGGGGGGCAGGAAATATTTAGGGGGCCCCGGCCCACCCCTGGCGCCGTCACTAGGATTACCCCAAGCGTCCTCCATCCCTTCCCCCACCCCGTATTAGTGATTCAACCGCTGGTTCAGTCAATAATTAAAGGAAAAAAAGAAAACTAAGCCCAATGTTTCCGGAATTTTCATTTGCAGATTGCATTTAGCCGGTGGATATTAGTTCCCAGAGTAAAATCATTAACATTATTTTCTTACACCCACAAAGAATAAAAGAACATTACGCCGATGTTTAAACCGTACCAAGCCTTGTCCTATCCAGACTAACTTATTAAATCTCAGTCTGCAAGTCGGTGCTCACTTCGAACGGCCCTACCCGCGGGCGAGAAGTGGACTCGTCGGCCTACAGTGTCTAACCGCTAAAACTGTCTTAATGTCATACTTCTTGATTGTAACAATTTATTATTATCCAACCTGTAACATGAAATATGCATATTCGTCATTTCTAAAACCAATATCTTGAAACAATCGAACTTTCGCAGTCATTCACGCCCTGGAGGAAGTAATCCGTAAAGGAGCGTAGCAGAGAAGCTAACATTTTTCTGTCTAAATTTCATTGTCCAATACTGTACGTAGCATAGTTTTCATTTAACCCTATATACGCGTTGCGCCCGAAATCGGGCGTGCAGTATTGTTGCAGAACACGCGTTGAGCCCGATATCGGGCTGCTGATGACGTCTGAACAAGGCAGCTCGTGATTCGCTAGTACTGCTTCTTAATGTGAAATAAACAAAGGAATTGGCCAATGGACTATCACCTAACAAATCGGCATTAGATAACATCAAGAAGACGAACCAATCCCGTCGTATTATTTCAATTTTCGCGCCGTACTCTCATTCTCAAGGGGCAGCAATTTGCGAGCCATTCAAGATGGCCGCCCGTTGTTGGCGTTATCGTCTAAGAGAATTGCGCCCAAGCGATGTGGATTATTACGTATGGGCTGACGATTCAAACAGTAAAAAAGGATTAAGTGATAACAGCTGTAACATAAAACCATTGTTGGACTGGCTGAGCAAAAGTAACAAAAGCGAATTGTAATACGGAACTGTAGTGTTAGACCATGCAGTAGGAGGCTGTCCAAAACAGCGGCGGGCAGGCGGGCGGGCGGCGGCGGAGAAGTGATCGCCCTCCCGTCTTACAACAATCGTACGTGGAAGTAAAAGTACATTCATGCCGGCTACCGCTAAACTAGTGACTGATCGATTTGTTTGCAAGCTACAACAATGACAAGGTAAAGAGAAAATACTTTTATATTTATTATTTAGGCCGTTGATGTGTCGCACTTTGTTTAAATGTTAGGATTTATTTACAACAGCGTACAGAGTTCATCTTTCCCGTACGAGTATTGTTGGGAAGCCAACATCACTGATATTACTGCCACTAAATAAATACGCGCAGCAGGGTAGAGCACATGGTAAAAAATCAGCGTATATAGGGTTTTTAATAAATATTGTAATCAGGTAAAAACTTTAAGACCACCTTGTATATATTTCCTCTTTATTGATAAGCTCCAACTATGTTGGCATAAGCAAATTGTTTTTCAATCCTCATATAACTATCCTCTCTAAGAGCAAACGTGCCTGGACGCGTTATATTATTGTTGTGCTTTGCTGTGCGTTACTTTTTGACCTCGCTTTGACTGCGCTTTTAGAATATGTTCCAGATAGTACAATGCCAATAGGATTAACCCCCCCTCCCTCCCTTTTATATTTTTATTGCTTTTTACTCTGAAGATGGTATCGCCCTTTGTAATATTGATGCCGAAATATTAGCTTTTATTGTTGTCGCTTATGCTACTGGCTCTGCTTTTACATTTTACACGAGTGCACATATCCTTGTCCTTGATTTATAGGGCAGTAATGAATGAAGACCTGGACTAAATCATAGTCCGAACGAGGGTTTCGTCTTTGACAGTAAATAACAGTTATGCATACTGAGAAGTTCTGAAGTCATAGCTTTGGAAACGTCCCCCATGCTACCGAAAGGATGGGGATGTTTCCAGAGCTATGAACTGTTTTGAGAACTGTTAAAGACGAAACCCTCGTTGGCATTGTGATTTAGTCCAGCACTTCATTCATTACTCCCCCCTAGAAATCAAGGACAAGGATATGTGCACTAGGGTGGATCAAAAAATACTTTTTTTTAAAATTTCAATTCGTAATGGTGTGGAAAAGTTGGCCTTCAACCACGTAATCAGTATCCCAAAAGGAAAATATCTAGAAGAAAAAAATTTTCAGGTGTCCACCTGGGCCTAAAGTTTAACATTATAAGTCCATTGGAAAAATCGCAAATTCCGCAAAATTATTTTTGAATTGTTTAAAAAAAGAACATTTTACCTTATATCATTTTATTCTCAGAGACCACTAAATGAAGCCAAAATCAGAAAAAATAATGGGAAAAAAAAACGTTTTCTGACGATTTTACGCCGTAAATTAAAACGAAGTTAAGGAACAGAATATCTTTAAAAATTTATTTCTAGCTTCTTTTAATGGTCTCTGAGAGAACCAAATGAGATAATGTAAAAAACTGTATTTTAAACTAGTCAAAAATCAGTTTTGTGCTCGTAAGCGATTTTTCCAATGGACTTATAATGTTAAACTTTAGGCCCAGGTGGGCACCTCTAAACATTTTTAAAGATTTTTTTTATTTTGGGATAAGAATTGGGAGGTCGAAGACCAACTTTTCCTCACTATTACTTTTTGAAATTTAAAAAAAAGCAATTTTTTGATCCACCCTAATGTGCACTCGTATAAAATGTGAAAACAGACCAGTAGCACAAGTGGCAACAATAACAACTAATATTTCGCTGTCAACATTACAAATGGCGATACCCTCTTCAGAGTAAAAAGCAATAAAAATATTTTTTTAAAAACCTTACATTACGTTACAGTCGGATTCCGCCATTCTAACGTCGTTGATTTAAGATGGCCAATTCTAAAACATAAAGTTGTGGTAAAGAGTAGGAACTATTTAGCAATGTTGTGATTGGAGTACATATGCATGATAAATGTGCCTAAAAATGTATAGCAGCCTAGGATATGTAGCTATAGAGCAGCATCTTCAACGCCATATAGGACAGTGACATGACGTAGTATTATATAGTATAACTCTATGGTGGAGTCAGTAACTGGGTTAGCTGTAAGGGGCATTGGAGGGGAAAAAGAAGGTTGTCTTACTGAAGCCAATGCTATTAGAATGGATTTCTTAAGCCTGTAACGCGTGATTTTTGTTGTTGGAGAAAACAACGTTTTTTTAAGCCTAAGAAATCCGCTCTTAAAGCACTG
>JAHWFP010055241.1:1635-20734 GCA_023313725.1 Lithobius niger | reverse complement strand
CCCCCCCGGGACACTAAGCTAATCCGAGTTTTTTGATTACAGGGATATATTCTTTGATGGATTTATTTTCAGGTAATTGACCTACATGTCGAATCCTTTCGTGTTACGGTTCAAAAAAATCATAACGAAAACGAGCGCAAACGCTTTAATATTAAAATAAAAATTATTAAAACATGTTGAAACGCTAGTTACAGCCATAGTGAAGACGCCGCCACACTACGATCTAAGAGCGCAACAAGAACAACCTGATTTCAACCGGAACATTAGTAAACGAAAATTATCTCTGGCTGGACAAGTTATTGGTTGCGGTGTCTGATGATATATGTTTAGCCGCAGTGATCGCGGCAGCGCGAAGAAGGCACGTAATTTAGGGGGAAAAATTATCACAATTATCGTCAACAGCGACGTTGATTTACACCAATCCGAAGATTTTACGGGAAAAAAATCGAAAATAAATTTATTTTTAAATGACGGCAGGCCTATTTTTTTCCCAAATTACGTGCCTCACTCGTGCTGCTACATTCGCTGCGGCTTAACATTATATCATCGGCGGTTTTTGGCTGTCCTGAGAAATGCATAATGGCACTAATGGTATGGAGCGTCATTGTCGCTAGGGTGCCACGAAGTAGCAAGGGGGGGGGGGGGGGGAGGAAACGATGTTGCAATGAAGGAGTGAAACATACGAAGCGATAATTTCCGTTTACTAATGTTCTGGTCGAAATCAGGTTTTCTTGTTCCGCTCTCATCTCGCTGTATGGTGTCGGCCTCACGATGGCTGTGAGTATCGTTTTAACATGCTTTTACAATTCATTTTAAAAATAAGTAAGCGTTAGCGGAGGTTTTCATTATGGTTTTCTGAACTGTAACGACGAAAGGATTCAACAGGTAGGTTAGATGAATTAAGTCGATAGCGTGAAAAATAACTATTCTATATAATTATCGGTGGCTTCACTTACATGCACACGTAACCGCACAAGATGAGCTTAATAATGAAAATATAACGTTGTTTTGTCTTCCCCTTACGTTGCATTGTTTAGACAATAGCAGCAGCTTCCAACAAACTGGAAAATTCGTGCAATTTTAGGTCTAAAAAAACGGCTCTAACCACAATGGCTCGACTAAAGACGCTATTTTTGTTTCGTACCTCCAGTACCATTTGCAGCTAGTTAAGCGATTGGAACCAGATGCGAGCTTCGCAGGGAATACGGCGTTATTGCTGCTTTACGTATCACCACGGCTTTTTTCCCCGTTTTAAATGCGCCTGACATTGATATTAAAATGTATCTCCTATGTTTCACCAGGAGTTCATAAAGATTAGTATGGGTCACTAGTGTCCCTCATAGCTTTCCTTAAAAAAAACACATAACCACAATTTAACATAGGCAAAACAAAATACAGTTCAAGTCACAAAAGCATGTCTGTGAAGGAAGGGAGACAAAACCTCAAGGTCAAGCAGCCACCTAAAATACTAAGCAACTCTGTAGAGACAGTTTCATATTTAACGAATTCTATGCGGGAACCACCCTCACCGCAAAGAAAAAGCATCGACAATTTAGTCGGGATTGTTGAGTAACCAATTTAAAACAGTGACCGCGCTTCCTGTGTTTGGCGTAGAAATCAAAGAACGGAAGTTCCACATCGAGCACGCCATGGACAGCTTTAAAAACCAGGACATGATCAGCCTTTAACCGGCAAAGTTCCAAAGCATCAACTTTTAAAATTTTTAATCGTTGGGAGTATTTCATATTTCGTAAAGCAGGCAATTTCTTATTAAAGCACTGTTGTACTGACTCGAGATCAATATCCTTGAGGAGATATGGGGACCACACCGGGCTCGCATCCCAAACATTGTCTGGACATCTCCTGAAGTAAAACACCCCCCGCGTTTTGCTGATTGGAAAGAGAGTGAATGATAGCATTCAGGCTCCGATCCAGTTTATTACGGGAACAGTGCTGTACTCGAGGATTAGTTGCAAGCTTTTAGAAAAAATTGCATCCATCCTATTAGACAATTTTAAAAGAATTTTTTTCCTCTGTCAAGTTGGCTTAGTTTGCAAATCAGTGGGTTAATATTTCAAAAGGGGACTCTGATGCTAGTTCGAGTCTTGACTCGGGTCAAATGTACAGACGGGGTGAGGGTTACTAGAGTTACTAGCCGATATCCTGTGAATGGCTAATGAGAGGATGATAATGATAGAAATGTAATAATGGGTGTGATGGGGGACGTTTACACGACAAAAAGGAATGACCTTGAATTGATTTTTCAAGGTCATCTTCTTGCTATCTTCCAAACAAGATAAGATACGGCAAAAAAGAAAATTAGAAAGTTGGACACAAGGATAAATATGCCCCAAAAAAGATTTAAAATTGGACAATAAATAAAATAGTTACGATGATGTTTAAAAGCTATAATTCTGAACATGCCGATGCCAACTGCCGAGAAGCCAACTGTTGAGAAGTTGGCTTCACTACAGTGCAGCTAGCATGACCAGGGTTAGCTTTTAAACATCATCGTAATACTTTATTTATTATCCGATTTTGTAGATATTTTTTTTCTTGTTGTTGGTCATATTGTCTCCGTGCGTTCAACTTTCTAATTTACTTTTTTGCCGTATCGTATCTCGTTTGGAAGATAGCACGAGGATGACCTTGAAATATCAATTCAAGGTCATTTCTTTTTTCTCGTGTAAACGTCCCCCATCACACCCATCATTGCATTTCCATCATTATTATTCTATCATTAGACATTCACAGGATATCGGCTCGTAACACTTTAGTTGCCTCACCCTGTATATTTTCAACGTACAGGTTACGATCGAACTATTCACGTGACCTTCAAACTGTAGCTACGGGCTCTGCATTATAGAGGCTCTATTGCGTGCAGTGACGTCACTGTGACTGCACTGCAGTACTTGAGCAAGACCCGTCAACAAGGTCATGTGCGCCAGATCACTCACCAGACAAGACTGTGATATCAGCAATCACTACAGTGACCAACGAACTGCAAATATTAACCACGTAACAATGTAACCCTGCCGTATTTTTTGTGAAAAACCGTTATTGCAGCCGCAATGTGAAACCGTTTATTACTAACCCCGAAAATTCATTCGTATTCTGCCATTTAAAAGGACATACTCTCTCCAGGTTTTGTGCCCAATAGAGAAAACCATTTTCAAGGATTTTCGAGGCCAACCCGAAGCCACTTTCAAGGCTTTTTGCGTATCAAATTACCTAATAAATTCTTTTTTTTTGGCCAGTCTATATAATTTATTTGTCTCTGGGAGAGAAGAGGAATACAACAATAGTCTGGGAACTAGAGAAATAGCTTTTGTTCAGCTTTTGTCTACTGCAAATTGTTTGCACGGCACGGCATCTATCGCTTTCGACCAGCCAACCAATCTGCAGGAAGCTAGGATTATTAGGTGTTTAAACACGTAATAATCCTATAAGGAATTCATAGTAGAAATGTTTTCAGCTGCCAAATTAGTTTTATATATTTTTTTAGTTTATTAATGTAAAGTGTGTGCGGCCTATCTTGAGTTCGCTGCAGAACGAACACAGATAATCGATTGTACGTTTTTGATAGCCGAGTGCCTTGTTGATATCCAAAATGGTTACAAAAACAATGGCGGCCGTCGATTAAAGCAGCTCCCTCCAGGAAGACGTAGCCGCTCATAAAATACTTCCAGGACTCAAGATATGCCGCGCGCGCAACAGGTGTAAAATTACTAATGCAGTTATTAACCGGATTTCGTCAACAGAGTACACCAACAAAATTCAAGGCCGTTTGAAGGCTCTGACAATAAATATTCCCTATTTTTAAGGCTTTCGTTGTTGTCTGCGAACCTTGTCTTTCCCTATTTTTGCGCAAATGCACGTGTATCTCTTTTTAAGCGTACACTATTTTGGCCATGCAACTGATGTTTCTCAGCCACTGTCGGCCCAATCAAAAGGGTAAAAATATTAATTTGTCAACGAATAGTGTGCGCTAAAAAGTGTCTGAATCCCACAACTGAAAAAATTAAACAAAAAGGACAATTTTGTAAAATGCCCCCCCCAAGCTCTATGGCGTTCGTAACTCGTTGTTTAGGTGGAACTTTCTCGTCTCTTGGTGTTACCAGTAACCCACTTTAAAGTATTCGCGTTTATTAGGTGAAATGTGATTTTATCAAACCATCTGGCTGCCGTCTGGCATTTATACTGTGACATTTTCCTGTTTTCATTTGCAGTTTTGCGTGTTCTGCTCCAGTCTTCGTTCACAGTTCAGCATGCAAGTTGTACGATCGTTCTTCCTTGGTCTGCTGACCGTTGTGGCTATGGATTCTTGTCATGGCTACGTGTATTTGGCTTACGTAAATTCTACCGATGGTGAGTAACACTCTTCAGACAACCCTTCTGTATAAGTTTGTAGTGACGACTGCAGGGATAGGCACTATTCCATTTCAATGGATTTGAGTCAGTTATCTAGATGAAGTGGACAGCAAGTCAAGACAAATCCATTTCTATCTAAATTCCGTTGATAAACAATTTCATTCCAGATCAATTCCAATTCAAATTCATAAGTCAGAGTCAATTCCAATCAAGCCATTGCCATGTTTCAATGCAATTAAAATCATTAACACATTCTGTATTTGTTATTTCAAATCATTTACAATCAACTACTTTTTGTTTCCCATTCTATAACACATTAACTCCAATGCTTTGACTCGCTGTTGAACCAGTCTTAGTTCCAGTCAATTCTCTGTTGATTCAGAAAATATTTTGACGAACTCCACTCAATTCTACCCAATTCAGCCTAAGTCCAGCATAATTCCAGGTAAATTTTGACAAAATTTAAGGTATTGGAGAAAATTTAGTCGATTTTGGTGAATTTTGGGGCTGAAACTGGGTGAATTTAATTGGATTTTGTGGAATTGGCCCGAATTTCAGGATGAATCAAATCAGGTCAAAACATGGAATTTTAGGTCAAATAAGAATAAAATTAAATCGAGGTAATGACAATCCTATGAATGACTTCGTAAGTCAAATCAGCCTCAGAGCAACATTAGCTAAATCGATGGTCATCAAGTGAATTCCTACCAAGCCAGTTTGTAATTTCGCCAACACCCAAGTCAAAATCAAGTCAAGCGGAATTGAAGATTAATAAAGTCAATTCTATCAATTCATAACCTTTCATTGTCGAAAAAAGACTCAATTCCACCAAGTCCACAAAAGTGGAACTGAGTCAATTAATTCCAAGTCCAGAATTGACTTGCGCCCATCACTGGACGATTGAGATGAGCACCGGGGGAAGGGGAAGGGAAGGGAGGAACACTACGTGGCGATCCGGCCGAGGCAAGAGGTTTTAAGGTGCTAATTTTCATTAATACTTGTTTAACCCCATCCGTGCCAATCCGGATGCGGATTCTATTAGATCCCTCGCATCGGTGCGCGCTTTACAGTATTTCTTGTAGGAATCTTTTAGAAGTATGACGCAGATATACATTATGATGTCCCAGTCTGAAATCACATCTATGATGGAATACATGTTAACAACTGTTTAAAAATCTCTTGTGCACAAACGGTAGCTTCTTCACCATTAACATCACACAGAAAATAAAAAAAAGTTAAAGAAAAAAATAAGTAAATGTCTGGAGGACTGACTCCCGACAGACCAACTAAGGCCAGCAGCCCCAGAGCACGAAGAACAGGAGCATGGGTAAAATTGAATTTCTACGTTTTTTAAACAAACCAGCTCAGTCCTCAACGATGGGGGCAATTCTTCATTAATCTAGAGCACGGGTTTTATTTAGGGCAATCTCCTACGTTCCGTTCCGTTCCGTTAGGCTGGCCATCGTTAGTGTCTGGTGGACGAGTTCTCCGAAAAAAACAATTTTCAACTTTTGTATTTTTTATTTGTGTGAGTTTTAATTCCACGCCAGACTTGTTTTTATTTATAGTTGCTGACGAAGTTGCCATTTGTCCACTTGAAATTTTAAACATTTATTGACACATATTTGAATTGATATCAATCTCCATGTAGGGTTTTTCTTTACTATCTACCACATTTGTTCTTCATTTGAAAATAGGTAGATCAATGTAAAAATTTCGTATGCCTGAGCTAAGCCCTTAATGGGACCATTAAAAAGAATAATACAAAAGTCTATTTTTGTACCATTGACAAACTTAAAAAAAAAAAGGATTCGGCTATCGTGATACTGGCCCCCAACGGCATACCAATCCCAACTTGCTGGGATGCTAGAACCCCCCCCCCCCCCCATCACCCCTCGATTAAAAACAGTTAAAGAGTAAAAATGGTTAGAATCGCAATTTTCTTGACTTCTTCGCAGCCGATGTTTCACTTATTAACCCACAGGTAGATTGAGCATGTCTATACTGCGTGGACCAATCAGAAGCTTCCTAACATGTAAAGTAAAGGGCGAGATTCTCCAATTACATCCACCCTTATTATTATCTACATAATTAAAATCATATGATGTGCGTGCGTGCGTGCGTGCGTGCGTGCGTGTTTGTACCTCTACTCCTCCGGAACGAAAGCACCTACAAAGATGGGAGTAGGACCAAACGAAAGATAATTAAATTTCGCTTTTAGTAGGCCTATTTTCATCGCTGTAACTTGATATTATCACCTTCAAATATGCGAAAGAACCTGAAAAACTAACGTCAAAGTTTTTTTTAACCCTCTTCATGTTTGTTCATGACGTCATAGTTTGTTCATGAAAACCTCCTCGAGCAAAGAGAGATGATCTGGAAAAGGGCGCACGAACGACGTATTTTGCAACACACCACATATACATCTTAAAATTGGTTTTATACTAACTGACTTGATGTAGGGAAAAATCAAAACAATTGATTTGGTTTTAAAACGGTGTCAAACATTCGTGTTTCTGTAGTACGGAGGTGCGCGGATTGAACGAGCAAAGCGAGCGATTTCCACGTAAAGGAAACTTTTTGAATGCGTGGCTCGCTTTGCTCTATCAATCTTTCATCTCTCACCTTCGTAGGAGATTACAACTGACGTTCTGCAGATGTTTCTCCAAGTAAGGGATCATCAGAAAGTGAAGTGATAAGACGCTAATGGAAAAATCTGTACTGAGCAGGACGTAAAGAACAATATTCTTTAAATAAGTGAAGCAAGAAAACCCATATAAAGTGTATACTAACACAAATTACAAATGATGTGTGGTTCTTGGTGGTTACATTGATCCAGTCAAAGCTTCTGAGGAAATGTTTGCGCTGATTGAGGGAGCGAAGCGAACGAAAATCAGCGTTTGTCATCAGAAACAGGGCATTCCTGATAAATTGCTTGATCTTTTTGCTTGACTTCTTGGACGTAAAAAAATAATATTGACCTTCTCTCGAGATAACCGATATCGCATACTATATTCCTATAATTTGCTTGATCGTTTTTTATGTGGAAGGTCTGTCTGGGTCATAAGTGTTGCAGCAAGAAATCTCCTCGAGCGCAGCGAGACGACGCGGAATGAGCGAGCGAAGCGAGCGACTCCGCTAGTTATTATTATTATTATTTTAGGTTTGCTGCGGCTCTGTAGTACGAACGCTAAACTAGTTTAAGACGCAACAGTTGACGAAATCGCCCTGTTGCTTGCTATAGGTCTACAATTCAAATTCATAGGTCGATTATGTCAATTTGGTAACTTGTAATTTTTTCCGTGTATTTTAATATCTGAGTTTGAGGGGGAAAGAGTTCCACCGATCCTGAACTGCCCCTGTCCCTAAGGCCAAAATCCGGCTATGGTGAGTCCGGATGAAGTCGCTGATTATGAGTTCGCTAAGTTATGCGGAGAAGATCTCAACTAATTCTCGAGTTGACTGCTTGTGAGAAATTTGGAGGTAGCAGCTCGCCCTCGAACCTCCAACTTTCGTTCTTAATAAGGGCGCGTTTATACAGGCGCTTAATAGGTTCGCGATCCGGCGGCTCGAATCAAGAAATTGACGAATAATTATATTTTTCGGAACTATAGGCTTAATAGGTACGTTTATTGAATGGACCGTCAAATTTGATTAGGCCTACAGTTAAAATTTTCTAAACAATTGATCAAAAGATCATGTTAGCGTGCCAGTGAATAAAAATAAATAAAAAATAGTACTTACAAACCTGTTTTTGAAAACCGGTTTTGAACCTAGCCAAAATGGTACCGAATCGGAACACTATCCGTTTCTGAACCGGAAGACAAACCGGCAATCGTGACCCGAACCAGACTCTTATTTTTTTTTGCGGTTTAAGTCCGTAATCTAGACACACGCTAGTGTGTAGCGCCAAGTTAGGCAACAATCAACAAACATCACATCGATTCAATTAACCATTGTAGCGCGACGCCATAGCGTCGTTGTCTAATAAGAAGAAGAGTTGGGCACATTTCAGATACTTGGATAAAAATAATAATGCAGTACAAAAGAATAAATTGTGTAGAAATAAAAAGCAATGACCCACCTGACAAAAATTAACTCGTGTAGTAGGTATCCTCCCGTCAGATCGAAAAACCTGTCCCATGGGGTAGAAATACCGTCAGATAGAAAATATAATTTTCCCAACAGATAAAAATTTTTTTCCATCAGATAGACATTTTTTTACATTGAATAGAATTTTTTCCCATCAAATAAAATTTTGTTTTTGTACTTACGGGAAAAAAAACACGGATAACCAGTATGGCATAACCAGTCTATAGGGCATACCACAAAATACGAATTAGTAGTTTTTTTTTTTTTCTTGCTGTTTTTTTTTTCTGCCTGGCGCTACTCGTATTGACAACTGATACGCTGCTTAATTTGCTGGTTTACAAACCTATTACTATTAGCATTTAGTACTATTAGCACCTAGTACTATTAGCATTTAATGCACGGTGGTGACGTCACGCTAATACATCCCCATCCTAATAGTGTAATCGTTATATACGGCTAATGTGAAAACCCACACACATCACAGTGGGTTAATTTTGATAACCCACACTTTTTTGATAACCACACTTTTTTGATAATCTAACATTTTTTACGCGGGTCTACACAACCCCTGCTCCACTATGTGACATATGACCCGACTTTGTAAAATTACCGTGCACAACACAAATGCAACCAGCATAAACAGGCACATTTACAACCTGCGACATTTTTCTTTCTAGCCAAACACGGAAAAAAAAACTCGCGTACTATGCTAAACCCCCACACCCACGGAGGAATGGCCCAACCCGGCAATCTTTCGTTCCGACGGTACGAAAACTAGGCTACTGACACTTCCTAAACACACCAAAAAACCTACGAGACTCAAGCGAATAGCGCATTTTATATAATCATCTTATTTAAACTATTAAAGTCGAAAAAAAATACAGTTTTACCTTTAACACAAACATCGGTATTACGCAGCGTCTCTCCCCTTTGGTCGGCCTTCCTACACAGGAAGCGTCCAACCCCGTTTCTAAACCGGAACTTCCGTTCAGGAATTTACATAAGTCGCATGTAATTCTTGAAACAAGTCTTTAAAAACTCTAATAACACGATAAATTAGCTCGACGTCACACCTTAGCATTAAAACACATATCTGTGAGGTGTAGTCGATTTACCGGGGATATTCGCTCGTCTGCTCGAAACGGCTAGTTCAATCTCGGGCGTGGAGGGAAATTTCCTTCCACGCCCTCCATTGGACTAGCCGTTTCTTGCAGACGAGCGAATATCCCCGGTAAATCGGCTACACCTCACGGATATCTATGACTTAAAGAATTTCTTTTGTTTTAGTTTGTTGTACTGTTGGTTTAGAATTGTTTTATAATTTAGTTAATAAGTGTGACAATAATTGTTAGTATTCTTTTTGGTGGCACAGAATCGTTTTAGTGCTAAACATAAACAGGCCGGCTTTTGGTTTCAAAGGCTGTGGGATAAACCTTTACGTCCCTGCTCACAGCACGTTCAAGTATTACGTCGTCAGGAGGGCAGATTCGCCAGCTGGTGGCGATTGATGACGAGGGGGGAGGGGGTTGGCCAGTTGATGACGTAAGCACCGGTATCCCAGTAAAAGGTTGGAAAAACCACCAAAAAAGGACCGCAGAAAAACGTAGGGATATACAGGGTAAACACCCCCTCTTATGGGGAGGGGGGTCAGGTTAGAAATGGCGTAATACTGAAGGGGAAGTTGAGCAATTGATGACGATCGATGACGAGGGGGGGGGGGGGGGGTGGAAGTTAAAAATGGCTAATTTCTTGATGACATAATACTTGAACGGCTCCTCAGGCAGTCTGACGTGTTTGTCCAAAAGGCAACGTAAATATAGGTTCGCATCTGTACTTGGTGCTAAATAATCGTAGAGTTTGGAAACAGTTGGCACTTATAACATAAAATCAAGGATTGAAAATGATCTTGCTACTCTTTTGTAGAAGAATGGATTGACTTTGGTTATATAATTTTAGTTTATGTGAAAAATCTCATTATAAATTTTAAAAATAACTCCCGTTATATCCAAAAAAATTCCATGAAATAGAAAAAAATTCCCGTTACATCGAAAAAAATATCCTGTGAGACAGAAATACATTTTCACGGGCCATGTGATATTTTCTATTTGTTGGGTTTTCGATCCGACGGCCTTGAACCATGTAGGAATGCCAGCTAAGCTGCTTTCAATGCAAAATATGACCATCAATAACGTTGAAAATGTGAAACTAGCTACTAGCCTAGCTAACTAGCCATAGGGTGATTATTCATCGATAACGATTTAACGGGAAGGCTTCCAGCTATGAAATTGGACGAATGGTTGCAGTACGATACGAACTGCGTACCTTTTATGGTTTGGCGCTTTGTGGTGTAACGGGGATGGCGTGGGATGGCGCGTAAGTACGAAAATATTGTCATAACCATTGTTAGTATTGTCGGCATCGTCTCTCATTGGACGGCCAAAGTGCGGACAATGACAACGTGTGTACTGACGTGCGTGCCTAGACACACACTAGCGTAGCACGATGAATGTAAACAACGTTGCCAAAGAAATTGTATCCACGTCCAATTCACGAAAAATAACCCAACTGTAAAAACAAAGCAAAATAAACAAAGCAAAAAACTGGTGAAGAAGCCACCAAGTTGAGAGTGGTTCGGCCCTTCATAGGAGCGATATCAAGACATCAAAAGTAACGAAATAAAACATATTACAACAAAATTAAAACCAAAAACCTATAAGTTGAGAATGGTACGGCCTCTAGGCAAAAGGTAGTAGCAAAGTGTTGAAAACCAATCTCTTGTTGACGTGCCACTTTATTATACATCAGCACGGTAGTAAAATGTTACGGTTAAAAAAAGGACTGATATCATATCAAACACCAAAACTGGTATAAGGGGTCGTCAAGTTCCGAATGGTTTCGGCCCTTCAAAGGAGTGATATCAACACACCAAAACATTCACCAACTTCATCACACCGAATAATGCTTTGGAAGTTACCGTAAGTTACCGTTTTCATTTAATCTTCGAACTATTAAGCGGTGCGATTAACTTGGGTAATGTTTTGGTGTGTTGATATCACTCCTTTGAAAGGCCGAACCATTCGGAACTTGGCGGCCTCTTTTACCAGTTTTGGTTTTTTATATGATGTCCTTTACTCCCAACTGTCTTAGAAATGATTTACATAGGTATTTATTTTTTTATTTCTGCATTCTAGGTAAATGTGTGGCAACCGATGGTTCTCTACATGCTGTTAGGGAACCTTGGTTCGATGACGAAAAATGTGAAAGACACTCCTGCAGTGTTACGGATAATAACCAATACATGATAGAGAGTGCAGGGTAAGTATAAAATGAGTATCAACTGTTAAGTGATTCTCGAACACTGCGGGCGAAAACTGAGTTAACGGGGGATTAAAATTCCTAAAATACGGCCAGGTAACAAAACAGTTAAACCTTAGTTATCCTGGATTTATTAATTGCTATACGTGTGGCAGACTCAATTAGCCAAGGATAATTTCGATTTTGTGACAACAGGGCAAGTCCATGACAAGTGTAGGGGATCACCTCCCCTTCTTCCGTACCTGGCATGACTTTCCCTATTCTAACAAAACTGTAATTTTCTTCGGTTAATTGGCTCCACTTTATGCATACTGCGTGTATTTTAATGCAATAGTTGGTTATGTCAAGCTAACAAATCGACCAATTAAAAAAATTTTGCGATTTCTTTATGCCGTAATTAAAGATGTGAGAGACTGTTTAGCAGGTTGAAATTTACAAATTAATTACCGAACTTCCAGAACGGGAAACTTCTTGGTAGAAACTTCCTGTTAGCAGCGAGGATTACTCCGTAAAGACGGATTTTTTCTTTCCTAGTTTTCGTGTATCGTCGGTACATTTAGACACACGCTAGTAGATCATCGCCGTCAGGTAGATGATATTTATTGTTGCCAGAGTTTAATTGTTGACAGATGTAAAAATGCGGCTCACTAGCAGACTGTGTCTTTTAACTACAACAATCTTGTACCCGATTTCAGCCTACTGGTGAAAATTCCCCATGCGGTAGAAATATTTGCAAATCATTGCATGGGTAGCCGCGAGCAGTGGGGCGTCACATTCGGATAATTTTTTTTGGTCCAGGCTGTACTTCTGTCTTCTTGCATCACCCGGGTTCGACCCTGGTGAAGGGAAGTGTATATGTACGGTTTTTTCTTCTCCGGTTGTTTCCCTCCCGTTGCACGAGGCTATCCTCCGGGTACTCCAGTTTCCTACCTCATGCAGCTAAAAACAACTGACACTCTGGTGGTTCCTTCCAATTAACATCTGCCGATTGGACCTTCAAATACCCTTAAGTTTGCTGGTCAACACATTCTATTTTATTAGAATCAGGAGTGTTGGGTACAGTTACGAAGAAAACTTCAACATCAACAGTAAAAAGTGGGAACGTGTCCTTTATGGAGAAAAAGCGCCCTCAATAATATTGATTTATGTTCTGGCTAGCTAGCTAAGGATACGGCTCCCATGTTAATTTTCGTAGGGTATAAAGACACGTCTACAGTTCGTTAGGGAAATATGGCAAATCTAAATTTTCGCACACAGTTAAAGAGTTGTACGGGGAAGAGCCTGTTACTGAAATGGGTTGCAGCTAAAAAGCACGAGGCCCTGAAGTGGTGCGTAAGTGCAACATCATTCAGAACGAAATTAATTTTTTTTTTTGGGGGGGGGGGGGGACACAGCAAAGTCCTCTCTGACAGAAGTGGTACCCCACAAATGCAAGAAAACACACCTTTTTTTAATTTTCAGCCGTAATATTTCGGCCTTCATCACCTAAAATGAACGTGGACATATATGAGAATGAAACCAACAGGTAGAAAGTTAAAAACACAGCAAACGGCACTCACAAACAGGAAATAAAAAGATGAAAATGCGATCGAAAGCTCAAATCAAAAACAGGGGGCCGCCATCTTGAGTATGATGTCATAACTACACAATATTTACAGGCAAATTCTTAAACACGGAAATCCATTTTTCGGTATTGGTAGATTTGAGCCTGTTTTTGATTTGAGCTTTTGCTCGCATTTTCATCTTTTTATTTCCTGTTTGTGAGTACCATTTGCTGTGTTTTTAACTTTTTACCTGTTGGTTTCATTCTCATATGTATGTCCACGTTCATTTTAGGTGATCAAGATCGAAATATTACGGCTTAAAATTAAAAATAAGTGTGTTTTCTTGAGTTAGTGGGGTACCACGTCTGTCAGAGACGACTTTGCTGTGTGCAACATCATTGTTGTAACCATTGTTTGTATTATCGTCAACAATAAAGTATATCGCGCTGAAGTGTTATACGCTAATCGTTTTAGTACTTAATTGTTAGAATACACTATTGTTAGCAATGTGTGTTGCAGTTCGAAGTTGTTCGGTGTATTTTGTTTTGTAGGACTGTTGGGGCATGCGGCTTCGGATCGGGAGCCCCATAAGACACTCATTATGGCTCACTAAGAGACAGGGTGCCTTTTATTAGAAAGGTTTGGTTTAGTTTTTTTTTTACGGAACATTTATCCGAGTTATTATGTCTGCCCCACGACGATGAGAGGGACAATTTTGCTGACGACAAAGAAGAGTTGAAAACCAAATTCAGATCGTGAGCGAGCAAAGTACGGTCAAGGGTGGTAACCAAGGGTTTTATTGCTAGTGTTTGGTTTGTTTTATTTTACGTGGTGGTTTATGTGCTCCACAACGGTGAAGGGCAATTTTGCTGGAAACTAAGAAGAGTAGGAAACAAAATGCAGATCGTGAGTACAGGGCCCAATCAAATAGGAACACCTTGTAATTGTTTGTTCAAAGTAGTAGGCTAGGTCTTGGTTACGCGTCAAGTTTGCTGGTTAATCTAGGCACATGCTAGTATGTTTCCGCCAAGTAGATGAGGTTATAATTATATTAATTGTTGTTGTTACTGTTATTGTTGAATTTTACATGTTCATGACTACATACGGTTAAATATAAATGTAAAAATGTAAAGGCATACATTTCCTCTGGAAAAAATGAAAGAGTTGAAGATAAGAATTTGTGACCTCTGGAACATCCACAGTCCTATGAAAGTTTTGATGTACACATAAAACCAAAACTAGTATAAGAGAAATCGGTAAGTTTCTAAAAAGGGTCGGCGCGGCCTTTGAAAGTAGTGATGTCATTCAACCAGGGAAAGGGCGCCAAGGTTAATCCTATTACCCAAGTTAATCGCACCGAATGGACGTTAAATGAAAACTTGAAGATTGCTACCGTGAGTAGTAATAGTCTAGTATTCATTTAATTTTTTAACGAGTAGTCAGTGTGGTTTGCCTTGCTAATATGTATAATCAACCCTGGAGGCCTTTCCCTGGTCGAATGATGTCACTGCTTTCAAAGACCGACCATGTTTGGAAACTTGGCAGCTTCTCTTATACCAGTATTGGTTTTGGGTGGACAAGGTTGGCTGTTGATATGTAAGTGATGTACTCAAGCTAGATGTAGCTTATAGGGTCAACGTTTGCGACTTTTATTTTAACGTAAAGTTGCGAAAATTATCGCAGTTCGCGAATGTGTCTGTTTACTTTGGTTGTGCACGGGGGATGCGTAGTCATCGTGCGTAATTATGCAAATTTGGCTGCTGAAATAGAACGTGTTGGAGCTGTAAAGTGGTAAATTAGGGTTCGGGTACACCACATTTAAAAGTGTTAGATTATCAAAACTTTTCTGTTATCGTAGTTATCCCATGAAGATATGTGTGGATTTTGAGAGTAACTGGTAGTATGCGGCCACAGCTTTAGCATGGCAAGTGTTAGCGTAATGGCGTCACCATGCATTACGGAAATAGTAGTCAAGTTTCGGGGCAGAGGTCACAGGAATATTCAGGTATTAGTACGAATATAGATAACGTCAGGATACGTAGAAATAAGAATTGGCGAATATTAAAATAGCTTTTCTGCAGTCGAATGCGCTGCGGTAAAATACGTCACAATGGTTGTTTACATAGAAAGCCCTTCGTTTCCACTGAATGCTTTCGTAAACTAATTGGAGATATCAGCACTCGATCCGGCCCGTACGCCTCTTCTTTCCCAAAATGACGTCATGCTTCACTTTTATTACTACGGACTCCATGTTTAAGCCTATGCATGAGCGTCTGTTCACCATCATGTCTGCATTGTCAATATTTCCAGCCAATAAATACGTTTATAATGTCCGCAGCCTATCTTGAGTTCTCCCCAGAACGAGCACAGATAGCAGAGCACCTTGTTGATATCCGAGATGGTCACAAAAACAATGGCGGCCGTCGATTAAAGCCGCCCCCTCCAGGAAGGCGTCGCCGCTCATAAAATACCTGCAAGACTCAAGATACGCCACGCACACAATAATTCTTATAATCGAATGACTTGTTACCTTCGTTTAGCTTTGCGTGGGCGTTCTGTGTGACGACGGTAATTATATAATAGAATAAGCACTTCTCATGCTATCGACTTAATTCACCTATCTGTCGACCTTTTTCGTCGTTATGATTTATTTATGTTTAAAAGAATTATTAAAATATGTTAAAAGCTACACACAGCCATAGTGAGGCCGACACCATACTGCGAGATGAGACCACAACTAGAAAACCTGATTTCGACCAGAACATTAGTAAACGGAAATTATCTCTGGCCAGATGAGTTTTGGGTTGTGGTTTCTGATGTTGTATGTTTAGCTGCGGCGAGCACGCAGCGCGAGCGAGGCACGTAATTTGGGGTAAATTGACCACCTTGATTTACCCTAATTTGCAGATAAAAACACGCAAAATCTACAAATTAGGGTAAAACAAGGTCGCTGCTCAAGAAACTGATTGTCATTTTTTCCCCAAACTATACATGCCATATTCACGCTGTTGCGCTCTCTGCGGCTAAACACATAACATCAAAAACCGCAACCAAAAACTTATCCCACCAGGGATAATGTCCGTTTAATAAGTTCTGGCCAAAATCAGGTTTTCTTGTTGTAGTCCGGCAGCCGGCACAAAAACCCAAAAGAATAGTCTGCACAAAATGTTTTTGTGCAGAGAAGTTCTACAGTATGTCCGTACTCTAAAACATAATGATACCACCTTGGCACCCTGGGAAATTCAAGATGGCATCCAAAAATGTCGACGAAAAACGGTTATTTGCTTCTAGCGTATAAACCGTTCATCCGATGGAAGAAAAACCGGTTACCAACTATGTTTAGAATAAAATTTCCTTCAAAAAAGATTCTATTCATATATTTGGTAAGATTAATCCTTCTTGCCAAAATTCGTTATTTAAGTTACTTTAGGCCGTTAACGTTTGTTACATATACAATTCCTGACTTTTAACAGCTGCAGTACCCATTATAATTCGGATAAATGGACGTGATTAGGATGAAATGAGAGATGAAGATGTATATTTTTCAACAAGTGTAATTAAAACGATTTATATTAATTAGGAGCTATGCTATGGCAGTTTACCTACGTTGTAAGTGTGCTTTGCACTGTAATTTACCACAAGTTCCATCTTTAAACAGCTGCAATACCCGTTCTAAGTCGGATAAGTGGACGTGATTAGGATTATATGAAAGATGAAGATGTATATTTTTCAACATGGGCAATTAAAACGATTTACATTAATTAGGAGCTAAGCTATGGCAGTTTACACACGTTGTAGGACAATGCTTTTTTACTTTATTTTACCATATGTTTTATCTTTAAAATGCTGCACCACCCGTTCTAATTTGGTTAAATGAACGTTATTAGGCTTAGATTAAAGGTGAAGATGTATATTTTTCAACATGGGCAATTAAAACGATTTATATTCATTAGAAGCTAAGCTACAGCAGTTTAAAGATGGAACTTTTGGTAAATAGCGCAGAATGCACAGCGTTACACTGTAGAAAAACTATCGTAGTTTAGCTCCCAAGTGATATACACCATTTTAATTACCCTTGTTGTAATTCGTCAAAACCTAATTACGTCCATTTATCCGAATTAGAAAGGGTGGTGCAGCAGTTTAAATATGGAACTTGTGGTAAAATAGCACGAAAAGCACAACGCTACAACCTAGGTAAACTGCCGTAGCTTAGTTCCTAGTTAATACTGTTTTAATTACGCTTGTTGGAACTTATACATCTTCATCTTTCATGTAAGCCTAATGACGTCCATGTATCCGAATTAAAACGGGTGGTGCAGCAGTTTAAAGATGGAACATGTGGTAGCGAAAAGCAGAGTGCTACAACGTATGTAAACTGCCGTAGCTTAGCTCCTAATAGCTTTAATATAAATATAAATCACTCCGAATTAGAACGGGTACTGCTGCACTGTTTAAAGTCAGCAATTTTATACGTAACATGCATCAACGGCCTAAAATAAATTAAATAACGAATTTCGGCAGAAGGATTAATTTTACCAAAAAAATTAATAGAATAAAATTGAAGGAAATTTTGAAGGAAATTTTATTCAAAACATAATTAGTAACCGGTTAATTTTCAATCGGATGTACGGTTTAAACGCTAGAAGCAAAAAACCGTTTTGCTGTCGTTATTTTGGACGCCGTTTTGATTTCTCCAAGGGTGCCGAGGTGGCATCATTATGTTTTTGAGTAGGGACATATTGTAGAACATCGCTCTGCAAAAATATTTTCTGCAGAGAGTTTTTTTTAGGTTAATTGCGCTCTCAACTTGTAGTTTGGCGGAAGTGGCAGTACGGTTGTGAGTAGCATTTTAACATGTTTTAATAATTCTTTTTAAAAATAAATAAGCGTTGGCGTCGATTTTCGTTATGATGTTCTGACGAAAGAATTCGATAGGTGGAGCGTGAAAAGTACTTATTGTAAATAATTACCTTTGCGTCTTATAATCGAGTGACTTGTTACCTTCTTTTAGCTTAGCGTAAACATTCTTTGCGACGATAATCTCCACCCTTCGTTATTATGTTTGCATAAAGAACCCTAACGAAGAACAACTGCGAATCCACCATCATTAACTAGTAGATTTAGCCAGAGCCAACTCGATTGCGTAAGGCCTTAACACGTTTAATATTGAATGTTGAATCCCACGCTGTCTCCTGTGTCTCCTAAATCGTCACCATCTGCTGTCAGACGCGGAAATACGGCTCAGCGGCGTACTGACGGCAATGACGGCCTTCAGCGGTACCTCCCACCTCCAGGTTGAGGACTAATCTACCGTCACCTTACAAACGCCACCACACAACCGTGCGGCGAACTAGAGGGCCGCGACCATTAGGCTTGTACAATATACAGCCTTCTCATGGTATGGCCTTCTAGAAAGTATTCTGTAGTCGATTCTGATTCAGAGGATAAAAACTTCTGAAAGAACCAATGAGTCCGATTCATCATCAGTGACGTCACAACGATCGGAAAGAAAATGAAGTGTGCTATTTAAGAACAACTTTGTTGTGCTGCGGATCCATCAACGAGCTGTTTGGTGACTTTAGAAAAGCGTTCATTGTTGCAATTCATTGATTAATTGGTCAGGTACGATGTCTTGAGGAAGATTCCAGCTTCTAAGCCCATCGTAAAGCGTAATGTCGTCACCATGCATTATTGAAAGTGTAGTTATGTTTCGGGAGAGAGAGCAAGGATTTTCGAAGGGTGGCCTGCACTCTTGTTTCGAAGGGTGGCCTGCACTC
>JAHWFP010055240.1:2404-27392 GCA_023313725.1 Lithobius niger | reverse complement strand
TGCTCTACGAACGAATTCAACCCCCATCTGTATGGATGCATCTAGGAGAGCCTTGCCATCACGTGCTATATTTGGTGTTTAATTGATAAAAGAACTGACTACGTTGTTTCAAAAGGTTAGTGTGTTTTTTTTTACCAGTTGTAATTTTTTGTTGCATTCTTCAAACTAAAAGAACTTTCGCGATGTTATATTATGGCAGATGGCTTTGTGTTGTTCATGTTGCGCTCAGGGCCACTCGCCTTTTAGATCGGACTCCTTTACCGCCACGTCTGAAAATGTGCTTAGTCATCCAACCAAGATAGGTGGATTGATAGTATATTGTAAGGTTGGTCACTCCCAGCTCATTACGTGACGTCACAGGAGGCAGGCACACTGGAGCATTTCCGATTTGACTTGTGCGCATGTGCGTAAGCTGTTGAGCTGTATTGTGACGTCAGCGAGGCAGCAAAATCAGCAGCCAATGGGAAAGCAATATGCACAAAGCTTGGAATACACCCCCCCCCCCCCCCACTCCCTGCATCTAACAGAAAGCCAGAATACCTCGGAAATGTCTGAGGGAGGAATTTCATCTTCGAACTGTTGTATTTCATGCACCAAACTCTCCTGTCATGAAATTTCAACCAAATGAAAACAACATTGCGAATGTTGTCGTGTCCCAAACAGACAACCATACAGACAAACAGACGCACAAAATCGAAATTCAAGTCAGTCATCCTACGTTCCCAAACCGTTGACGGTTTTGTGTTCAGCAATACATAGGATTTTTTAAGTTTCGAAGGATAGCAAAGGGCCTGAATTAGGGCGAAGTAGTTCAATAATTTCAGTGAATGGAATACGGCATGGAAGGTTTCGAGCGCCACGCAACGACTTGCCTTTGCGTTCTCGCAGCTAGAAGCTAGAAATTATCTGAAATTCCAACATGGCGGTGGTTTTATCTCTACCAGCTCGCAACGAAACAAGTCAATAATTGAGTTTAGAAACGATTGGGAAAGTTGTTTCTTCAGGAGTAATTCCTTATCTTACTGTCACGAATCATAGACTGCAAGCATTTGCTCAAACGATGTTGGATTTAGCTAATCCAGGAAGCGTTGTTATAATGGCAACGACACCTTTGCTATCGCGATTAAATTTCAGCTGCGAGAATGCAAAGGCGAGTGGTTGCATAAACGCGCCCTTAAGCCAGTTATGATATAAGACGCCACCGTTGATTTGTCCATGATATTCAAATAGAAAGAATTTCGTCTAAAACAAAGTTCCTACAAACTGAACTTGGTCTAAATTGGAAGGTATACTGAAGTAGCTATCTTAACTGAACTAGGCCTAAAAACAGAAGAGGTGGTCATACTTCTAAAAGGAAACGCGCCTAACTGTATGCAACCAGTCATCTTAACAAATAGAAACTGAAACAGAAAAAAAGGCACTAACCAGTGGCTAAAACGGATGCTCCCTACAACAGGGAAGGACAAAAAGAAGGCAGCAAAACTACAGAACGTGTTGCCGAAACAAAAGAAGGGTTACGGAGGGGAACAACCCTTTTAGTAAAGAAACTGTCTAACGTCAAAGGGTTCAAAGAGTTTAACGAGCGTTAACCACTCCTGGTCATCCTGGTTAACGTCGTCCAAGGTCTTACAATGCGGTTGAATTTAGAACGAAGTAAACTGTGGCCATGGCCTCCAGTACCAGTATCTACTACACAAACCTGAAGTGTTGAAATGTAAGATTTGATAAGCAAGGATCAGATCTTAAAGTGTGAGTCTTTTCGGCTGTTCGAATGTTTAGAACCGTTAACCGTTCATCATCGGCAAGAAGAAGTCTTAAGCGTCTACTCCCAACTATGCAGCCGTGGCGTCAGAAGGAACCACGGATAAATTTGCTAGGTAATGCCAATGAAAAGTCGTCGGATTTTTACATGCTACGGCCGACATGATCACGAAGATCACCGGGCTCTTCTTCTATACCAGAAAATAATAATAAAAAATAATAAATAAATTCATTCATACAGCAAAGAAACTGTATAGGACAGAGAAGGGAGCTTTTATACCAGTCCGAAATTAAAGGAGCAGCTAACATGAATAAAAAGAAACAATAAAAACATGGAAAAAGGAATAAAAATACAGGTTAAATCATCCTAAGTCAAATGTACAATCTTAAAAACACTTATTAATAAAAATTTTAAAAATAAAAATTTGTTGCAGATGCAATCGTCATGGCAAGGTCCTGAGGTTTGCTTACCTTCGACATAAAACTAAAAATTATGAATTACAAAAGTTTAAAAGTTTAAATGAAGACAATGGCTCGACTTTAAAGGAAGGGTTGATGGAATTAGGTTCGGGTCACGAATGCCTTACCACCAAGGTTAGACCTACCAGGGACACAATGTTCCTCGATGGCATCGCCAAACGTGAGGGACAAGTGAAGGGAAATGCTGGGTATCATTGTCAATATTTCTTACATAATAATAAAATAATTCATCACACAGTTTGGCCAAGCCAATTGTCAATCCTAATGTATAAAAAACATTAATAAAAATTCACCACGGCCAAAGTGGTCAGCACAGAAGGGTTGCGAGCCGATTATACTATACCAATCGTAAAGTAGCGAGAAGTTACATTGGTCTTTTAAGAAAACGATCAAGGTTCTCAGTGGGCAATTCGCGCCTAAAGCCCACTTCAGAGTCTTTACATAGCGTACTAGCACGCAGTGCATTCCAGATTGGAACAATGCGAACTGAAAAAAAAATGTTTTCCGCAGTTAAGTCGCGCACTACCTACTGCCAAATTCCAGGGATGTCCACGCGTAAAATATAAACAAGGGGCCAGATCGAAGAAAGGAAGATCAACTGTGGTCAGATTTCGCAAGATCTTATATGTCAGAATTAAATCGTAGCGCAAGCGTCTAAGTTCAAGGAGTTCTAGACCTTCTCGAGTCAGCCGTTCGATGTGATTTACCCGGCGTAGCGTATTCCAGGAGAGGGCGGACAAAGACCTTGTATGCCCTAATCTTAGTGTGGAAATTTCCAGAGGTAAAACACCTATTGATCATGGCAAGCCTTCGAAAGGCCGCAGTTGAAACCTTGGAACAGTGCAGTGAGAGGACTTAAGGTCTCGGGTAAACCATATATATAAATGCCTGGGGTGGTTAAGTTCAGGCTCGAATTCGGGACCTTTAGAGTATAGCACGGGGCAAGGTGGTCTGATGGTCAGCACATCAGAAAGTTGTGCTGACCATCAGACCACCTTGCCCCGTGGTATTCGAGCACTGGCATCAGTACCGGCCGGGGGGGGGGGGGGGCCCCCGGGGGCGGCCGCCCCGGGCGCCGAAAGGAGAAAGGGTGGTAAAAATGCTGGCCCCCCCCCTCTAAACAAAATTTAAAAAAAGTTGAACTTTAACGAATGCTCTTTTGCCAAAGCTTAACCTAAATACAATTGGTCTCGAAAAATTAATTCACGAGTTGCAGCAGTAGTTTGTGATAGAGATACCCTCTGACTGGCAAGAAAACTCATAAGAACATGAATTTAGCAAAAAATACTTAATTTTCAGCCCAGTATTTGCGACTTGTTCACAATAAAAATGTTAAAACATCCTCCCACCTATTTTAATTTTTTTACATTTTTATTGTGAACAAGACCCATATTCCGGCCAAAAATTATCATCCGAATTCATGTTCTTGTTAGTTTTCTTGCCAGTCGGATGGCACTTCTGTCACAAACTAAAATAATTGTATTGTAATACTACAATTGTAATACTGCAAATGTGACAAATATTTTTGTTTCGCGGTTACCTATGCTCACACCGTCATGTCAGATTTGTGTTTTTTCAGTATTGTCATCATCTCTGTGGCACCGTGATGGCTTCACTTTTGTGTAGGTTTGGGAAGAGACGTGTGGGAGGTTTCACTCAGCTAAATGGAGATAAAGAGGGAGCTGAATGACCTACTGACCCCGCGCGCTCACCGCCTTGCTGCGGCACTGACTGACATGAGAAATGTGGTGTAGCTGTAGAGAGTTTAGCACAAGTGAGTGGTAACTTGTAAAGATGAGTACCTAATACATAAACACAGTGAAGCCAATATTGGGAATGGTTAGGGATGTCAAGTGAGTGCTCCCCTAACTTTTCACAATAGTTACTCCACTGTGTTCCTTCGTTTACTAAATTAGCTATAAATTTAGCTGTCAAAACAGAGACACATAAAGCTTTTATGAAAATTGTGGTATTTTAAACAATCTTAAAGGGATATCCCTCCCAGGGCCACTTTTCTCGATCCTCCGCATCAAGTACGGCCTCATAGGTCTAGTTCCTTAACGTTAGTCTTTCCCTAGCTAAAAATACCTTTTAAAATGTGGCGTCTAGGAGATTTTCTGTTGAATATAACAGAACTTTATTTACGAACGACCCGTAAGTATATGATGCTTGGCGCGCTTACAATAACCATTACGTTTCATCCCTGTGGGTGCGTGTACTAATTTGCTAGTAATTACAATGAGATCAAAAATCTAAAAGCGTAATACGGTAAAAATTAAAATTAATTATTACAATAGATCGCCGAAGCAAAAATATAAGACACTAGCCTGAAAAATTATAAATTGTGATGTTAAAATACGAGAATCATTCCGGTTTCTGACGACACGATTAATGTTCATGCTGGTTCGTCTATTAGGCACAATGCCAAATGAGACAGTAGCTACGTTCTTTGCGAAGAACGCAGCTGCTATCCCAGACGACCTTGGTGTTCGTATATGCGCGGAAGGCGTTCAGCGCGAACTGTTATAAGGCAGGCGGAATCATGTTATAAGACAGGCCGGATGTCCCTTTAAATTTTCCCAACACTCACCCCACCCCCACCAAAAAAAAAATAAAGGAAATTAATTTAATCATAGTTAACATTAGTAGATCTATTGGGTAAAAACAAGAATGGATAAAACTGTAACCCTTCTATACCGACGTAATTCAGAAGTTGCCCTCCAGACGCAATTTGTAAACTAAAATTTATGCGAGATTTTAGTTCGCAAATTGCGCTTGGAAGGCATCACCAGTTCTAAACACAAAATTCGAAATTTGAAATAAAAAGGTTGAAGTCTGAAATCTAAGAAAATGGTCTCCCCTCGAAACGGAAAGTTACGAGTAAAATTACACAAAAGTTGGTATTATGGCCATTAAAAAATTCAGAAAACTGTTTTTATTTTTTATTTCGTTGGCACTGAAACTACCGAAAAGGAGTTGTAATTCAAGCGTCAGACTCACCGTCGCTTAATACACGTCAAGCGCGACGAACGAAATAGTTCAGTGTTTCTTACCTGTTGCTTTGCGGTTGTCCGGCTTGGTATTACTGCGATTACGTCATAGCACATGAATGGTGCAACATTTGCCAAAACAATAGGCTAAATTAATAACTTCCGGTAGGAATACCTGTTTACAATTTCGTTCTCTTGTGCTCTGCAGATGTCATTATAATTGTAGTGCCACTTAGTCGGCTAAGCTTTTGGGCCATACTGCATTAAACCACAAAATAATTTTTTAACGAAGAGAAAAGAAGCAGTTAAGACAAGTAAACAAACTTTCTGTCGTACCATCCGAGGCTGATATGGAATGGATCATATTTTGGTGACCCATGACCCATTGGCCCACTGATCCGGATTGACCCAGTAATCCAGATCGAGCCACAGGTTCTGAATGGCTCATTAACGAAACTATATATCATGTTTCTTCATTTAGACAAAAAAATAGCTGATTTATTTACAGGGAAAAAAAGTTTGTCGTTAGCTATTCATTGCAATTCCAGTGCATTAAACAAACGCTACACTGGTTCGGGTCTTCTTACCAATACCGTAGGAGAAAAAATGGAAATAATAAATCAGAAGTAAATACCAAAAATAGTAACTCCAAGATTTAGTACGATGGAGTATAGAAAGAAAGTGGGTCTAGTTTCAAATAAGCAGCAGGGGTAACAAACGCATCGCCTCCCCCCCCCCCTCCCCCACTCCCAATCCATTCAGTTTTGATAGCGTTAGAATGGGACCAGAACAGCGGATAAACAAGTATACTGCCCAACACACGGGCATTACCCTCACCCCCCCCCCCCCCCCCCCCACCTCCTCACTTCCAATGTCTTTTTTCCCTTTTTTTCAAAAATGATTTGCCTGAGTTCCGTTTTCGTTCTAGTTTCATTTTCCGGAAACGCAAGCACCCGTCGCAACCTACTTTCGTTTTCGTTTTTCTAGTAGTTTCGTGTCGAGAATAGTGGCATCTAGTGGCGGCTTTTGAAGCTTGTCCTCACACTCGTGCTCCTTTTTTTTGCTGGGAAACTTTCCCTTATAGTATAGGAAAATGGGTAATAATTACGCGATATCCACTTAACTCATAACTGAATTATAGTTTATTTTAATGCGGTTGGATCAACTCGGTCAATGGATCATTCTGGGTCAATGGATCATTCCGGGTCAATGGGCCATTCCCAGTCTCTGGGTCACAAATGAGTCTAGCATATTGAACCGTCACCCTGTGACCCGCACGAAAGTGACGCAATGAAACCCAAGGAGGTCCAAGGATACCAATGATCCATTTGGGGACAGCAAAAGTCATTGTACAGTCATAGGCAATAAAAATTCACGTGTCGTCTTGTGTTTGTTTTGAATACATGACCTTTTTTTTTTATTGTGCTTCCAAACTTTAACAACTCCACCACGATACCATTGCTCGTATATGGGGTAAATGTATAAAAAACTGTTTAAAGGGATATACCTCCTAGCACCATTTTTATCGAACCTTCACATCAAGTACGGCCCCAAAGGACCGTTAGTCTTTCCCTTGCTAAAAATCCGTTTTAAAATGTGGCGTCTAGGAGATTGTCTGCTGAATATTGGGGAACTTTATTTATGTTCTTCCAGAACGAATATGATCCTTTGCACGCCTACAATGACCTTGAAGGTTTATCTGTGTGTGCGCAGTACTAATTTTAATCGTTTGCTAATAATTACTAATGAGATCAAAATTCCAAAAGACTAATGCAGTAAAAATTAAAATTAATTATTCCAATAGATCGCCGAAGCAAAAATAAAAGCCACTAGTCTAGAAAATTATAAATTGTGATTTTAAAATATGAGAATCATTCCGGTTTGTGACGACACAATTAATGCGTTCACGCTGGCTTGTTTATTAGGTGCAATGCCAACTGAGATAGTAGCTGCGTTTTTCACTGCGAGGAACGAAGCTACTGTCTCAGTTGGCCTTTAATATGATAAATGCGTGGATGCGATCGACGCGTAGCTGTTATAAGGCAGGCGGAAGATTATAACGCAGGCGGTATGTTCCTTTAAGGCCTTTGCAACAACAAAGCCTCCAAGATTGGAAAAGGAATATACATTTTTTGTTGTTGGATATTTGTTATCCTTCATAACAGCCTCTCTTCTGTTTTCCATGACAAAAATATATTTTAGGAGATGGTGTAACCGTACATCTGTGCTATGTTAAAAATCTTCATATTTTTTGGGGGGGGGGGGGGAAAGGGGCGTTGTCGAAGGGAAATTTTTCTTGGCAAACAAAATTTTAATTATTTTGTTTTTAATTTTTTTGCAGTCTAGATATTTCTTCACATTTTGCTGAACCACAAATTTCCAACGCCTACAAAGATGGGGTTTAACCAAAGGGTTATAAAATCATGTTTTGTTTTTATTTTTTGCATCAATTTTTTTTTACAATTTGATCAGCATGGATGACAAAATGCTCGTCGACCTTCACCAGAAACAACAAGTTACCTATTTCTATTTACAAAATGTTTCAAAATTTTGCGAGTTGCTTTACTTGATTGTACAGTACATTATTCGACATGTAAAGTAATATCAATGTCCTTGTCTTACTTTTAAAAATCATGAATGTAGTTTCTCTTTTTTTTTCATTTATGCACAAAACATTGTCCCAAAACCAACTTTGAAGTTTAAGTTATGTTACATTTTCGTTTTAGCAATTCTAAAAAAAAAAGGGTTAAAGGGTTTTGTATCGAGCGTTAACCACTCTTCAAAAACAAAGCATGAAATATCAGCAGCAAACACTGTTAAATGCATTTCCTTCTTTGATTTATGCTAGCTGGAGCCCGTGCTACGCACGACGGGGATTATGGTGTGATGTTTTGGTGCTACCCTTCCCCAGTTTCTTCACCTCAAGGACTACTGCACTGTGACTGGGGTTGGCGCTAATGATCTAGCTGTCGACGCGTCATTAAGCCTCAACCCCTCCCCCCTTCACCTCAACCCATTAATTTTAATACTTTCAATTTCTCTGAAGGCCAGCTGTTTATTATTGCGTCATGTTACAGGTCGTCCCGGGACATTCAGAACTTCTATTGTAGCTTCTTTTCACCCAATTATATGCTCGCACTACGACTTCGCATTGCCCCCCCACCGCACCATGACTTTCCATCTCCTGGCCTTGTTACTGTCACTGCAGCTTTCCAGTGGCGACCACGGATGGCACCCCGTGCCCCAATTTGCAAGCTAATATTTTCATCTCTTCATAGCTTGTCTTTCATCGTTTCGTTTTTATTCTCAACAACCAAACAACTTTGACATTGATTTTATCGAGCGGAAACACCCCAGAGATCTTGCGCTCAGAACTAACCTACTTAAATAGCTTAACCTAACCTAAAACTACAACAACAACAACGAAACAACAACACAACAACTTTTTCCTGGTTGACAATGTTACTTTCCGCGCGGCTAAGCATCGTTGCACGGCAGAAATGATGGATATCTTTCGTCGGAATTGATGACATTGCTCAGCTGCATTATTTTTCATGCGCCCAAATTGTTGCGGTAGGTAGTTGTTGATGCTGCTGGTGTATTAATAATGTTACGAATAGCAAAACTAAAATAATTGGTCCTAATACTGACCACCGTGGTACACCGTCAGTTTGTTCCATTTACAACTATGTCCCATCTAATGAATTTTCCAAAATGCGGCAGAATTTATCCTCAAGGCAATACTTTTACATTTTTTTTGTTGAAGTCTATTGCTGTTTATGCTGCCGAATGCTTTTTGTCAATCAATAAAAATAGCACCTGTAAATTTCCCATCATGCCAAACATTTGCAACAATATATACCTACTTCTTTTTGATATGACGGTGTGAAAACCTCTTCCGGCGCACAATATAGCCAAGGCATTGGCCAATCTGGATCCGCACAGTCGTACGGTGTTTCGTGGGGCAGTAGCGGCCAGGGCGGGCGGCGGCGGCAGCCAGTGGACGGCCAGCAATAACAGGGCCAAGACGGCAGCAGGATGGAACGCTGGACGGGAGCAGATCATCGCCATGGCCGGACTTGGTGGCTGCTGCCTGCGCCCGTCAGGGACGCTATATGCTGTTGCCGCGTGCTTACTGCCCAGGAAGCAACAAAAGAAGAACGCCTCCGTTCCTACACTCAGACACTCCGACTACCCGTCTCAGCAGGGCGCATGCGCAACAAAACAGCACGTGCCTTTCGACCGAAGTTTGGAAATTAGACTCTCCAATGCAAGAGAGGAGATTTGTTCAATGACATGCCAATGAGGCCATTGTTTGCAACAAAACCTGATTTGATGAAAGAGTTGGACGCGACGATTCTGGAGCCACCCACTTTAAAAATCTCGTCAACAACTTAGCAACTAGAAATTCACGTGAAAATGCCAAACTGCTATTTTGACCATAGTCAATTTGCTTCCAACGCATGCAAAAATAGCATACTCGTTTAGAAAACAGCAAGTTAGGTTCTTTTCGATGTTGTTGTTGTTTGGTGGTAGTTTCCAGAAGTGGATAATCTTACCCATTACTGCTGGGTTTCGAAAAACTTTCAACAAAAATTCTTTTTGTACATCGTAACTGGTGGACTACTGTTAGGGGACTAGGCCAATTATCGGGAATAGAAGAGGAAACCGTTAAAAGAAATTGTGAGTTGCTAAACAGCAAAACAAGTATCAGTTAGACGATGGCGTTCGGCGACAATGCTGTAAGACTTTCGTTGTTTACCGCAATAAAGTGAACGTCTTACCGCATTGTTGTCGAACGCCATCGCCTAACATATTTGTACATCGACGACTTGAATCTTTAGAGAAAGAGCCATTGTTGCAATAAAGCGACAGTGTTAGCGCAGTATTTCCGAACCATCGTCGAACATATTTGTACAACAACGATATGCATTGTTAGTAACCGAGCCATAATTGTGATAATGAGTTAATTTTGGGGGTGTTGTTGGCTGGCTTGTTACTTTCTTTGTGTAGTTTTTAAGTTAGTTTTTAAGTTAGTTTTTAGCACTTTAGATGGAGTGAGTGGCTTCCAGGCCGTGTAAACTCCTGTAGGGTAAATAAATAAATAAATAAATAATTGTGATATCATAACGAGCCATTGTTGGCTAGAATGTTCTTTGCTCCAACTCCGTTATTAAAACTCAATAACTGCAATAAACGCCTTATTTGTTTATTTTAATTAATTTTAACGCTTTCTTTCGGGTCATTCTTCAGCTGCAATAAAGGTATAATTTTGGAAACATTGATACATAAACATTGCTAGCGGTAGTAGATTTACTTACATAAGTTAGAACCTAAGACCTTCGTTTTCTTACTAGTAGTAAGACAATGGTTTCATTGTTGCAGGAGTGTGTCTTCATGATATAAATCCACTCTGCAACAATGGTCCAACAATGAAAGAGTTGTACAAAAGGCAGCAGAGTAATCACAATGATTACAAACTTTTATTCAACGTTTCCACGTGTTGGAAGAGAGTTCCATTTACACGAGGAGTGTTGTATGCACAGCACCCGCAGAATTTCAAAAAGAGGGAGATGAGAGGGGAGGGGGACCACCATCAGTACAAAAAAAAAGCAAAGCACTAAAAAAAAGGCACATAACATACAAAAACTGCAAAGAGCAACATTTTCAACAGAAGATGTAAATAAAGGCAGTCATTGTTATTCGACCCCCCCCCCCCCCCCCAGTCAGCGGTCGAAAAAATAGGTGCCTAAGAAAAACTAGTAATGACTGGTCCATATTAAGATATGAACCCGTGGAATCACCATTGCAATCCTTGAATAGCATTTTTATTTGATTGCTTTTTACCATTGTTTACAATGTTTTTTTTTTCATCTACGAGAAGGGAGTCCAAAAAAGGGGGAGAGGCACGTGCCCCAATCTGCTTGTACCTTTAGTTGGAGAGCTCTGTTGCAGCGTATGACGTGAACTGCACCCAATTCGATTAATGCTGATGTATTTGCATTTTCTTGAACGCCTTACTTAAAAATTGCCACCAAATGACACGCTTTAGCATCTACAGTCATTTACCACTGCCTAGTTCTGTCTAGCCCTCACTTTCGTACAATCGAAGGAACACGCAAATAAATTTCTTTTTATGAAACAAACAAGCCACGTGCCTTCCTAATTATTGAGTATAAAGTTAACGCGTCCACGAATACCAGGGAGCAAGCGGTAAAGTCAAGCCTAACGACATCTCGGGCGCTTTTTTCCAGCTATCGACCGTTCTGAAACGCAGATTTCGAACCGCTATATGGGCGTCAACTACTGACATTGATATCGTCAACCATGACCGGTAGTGCCCTGGTGCACGTGGACGCACCAACTTTGCACTCAATAATTAAGGAGGGACGCTGTTTGTTGTGTAAAAAGAAATGTCTTTGCTCATTCCACCACTGGTTGAAACAGGGTGGTAAGGGTGGCAAAATGCCACCGGCTCCCGGCCTCAGGGGGCCCTCGAAAGAAAAAAAAAGTTATTTACATTAAAAAAGCTTCAAATTGTTTTTGTAAACGCGGCACTTGTCATCAATCATCATGTGTTGTGTTCTTCTTCTTGCAGTACTTTAGCTATTTAATTTGTATATAGAAATTGGCTTTTAAAGATGAATTTCAAGAATCGACCCTCCCAGTCCTTCCCTGTATCATTAAAATAACATGGTGGCCCATAAAAAACGTAAGAGCTGAAAAATGTGTAAGACCAAACTTTTTTCCAAATTTTTTCTTTAATAAAAGTGAAAATGGCACCACTTGACTGGCGAACAAAAAAAAATGATCCCTATTTTCACTACAGCAAAAAAAATTAGAAAAAGTAAAGACTTAGAAATATTTCAGCTCGTGCGTTTTTTTTTTATAGTAAGGGAAGGGGGCCCCAAGGGCTAATTTACCACCGGCCCCACCTAACGTAGCTACGCCACTGGTTGAAACCAACTGCTGCATAGAACTAAATAACGGTGGACGGCGCTATAGCTGCAGCAGCCTGCCATTCGATGAATAGGCACCTTTAAGTACAACCAGAAGCTAATAAATGTGAACACGTAGGCCTGCTTAGGACGTGGGAGTGTCCATGTTGTCTATCGCATCATGTTCTATCCCTCGTCACAAGGCCATCTTGGAGAGAAGCGTTGAGATTCGTTTCTCGGAACCAGGTCAGTTGAGTTAACATCGCCAGGTCCTTATTTTAACAAAGTAAGCAATGCTAAAAGCCATCAACTTTCCTGCTGCGCGGTAGCTATTGAGTCAGGACGGAAAAGACACGATTTCTATCCCAGTCGGTCTTGGCTTGAAGTAACTCTCTGCTTCCCCATCTCACACTCGAAGAAGGCTGTTGAACCGTCGTGGGGGTGCCGCATGCCTAGAATAATTCAATCCATTGGGTTAAAACCTATTCAGTGTGTTTTTAACCCGAGTTATCCCAGAAAGTAGTCACAACCAGTCGTTCCACATTTAGCTGCATGGAGTCGGGGCCCAGAGCGGGTGATGGATCATGCGGCAATATTATCACGGATACTACGTCGAGCCTTTACGGGCTCGTTTATGTAGCTCCTGGTACAACTTAACTAAGGTATCGACTGGTGTGTGTGCTTGGTTTAACTGTGGTTGGTTTAACCAAGCTGTTAAAGGTACCATTAATACGAAGCACGCGCACACTATTCCTAACCACACTAGTGGTTAGCTTACTTAAGGTGATCCTTAAGTGGTGTAAAATCCCCAAAACAGTTCGAATTTCTTATAACATTTAATGAACGTAGGTCGAACAGGTTTCACTCCGCTCTTCACTGAATTTGAACAGGTCCTGACTTGAAGAAAACCGGTTCGATTAAAAAACCAGTTTGTTAAGTTACAAGCGTTAAAAAAAGTCCTCAGATTTTTTTTCACAAATTCAGGGATTCAATTTCCGCTTTACAAATTTTGAAATCTGATAATCTGTACACATCTGTACAAATCTTCGAAAGGTATAAGGATACTTTCAGCATCGGATAGACACGCACACACCCTCACGTGACCAGAAGTGACGTCATCACCCACGGGACCAGAAGTGATGCCACCCCGCCATACCAGCCTTGACTGGCGGAGACGACATGGCCTCAGCTGGATGTGGAAAGTCTACCCAATTCCCTGTAGTATATATGATACCAGATTTGCTGTAAATTCTTGTCCCTTTGACCAGAAGTGGCATCACTTCGTGGTTGAGCCCCTTGACCGGCATGTTGTCATCGCCTCCCTTTGTCTTTTCAGACACAGACATACATCAGAACACTCCCTCACGTGACCAGATGTGGTGTCACCACCCACGTGACCTAAAGTGACGCCACTTCGTGGTTGCCTACTTGGCCTGGGAGGATCATATTAGCAGGCAATGTCGTTCTTCGTTACAAAGGCTTAGATATCTTGCAAGATTCAAGCATTTTCTTAACATTAAAACTAAACGTAATCTCGAGGCAGCATTAATTATTCCATTACTGGATTATGGTGATTTGATTTATTTCAGTGCTTCAAAAACATTGCTGAACCAAGTTCGGAAAGTCCAGAACGCTTGTGTTCGTTTTATTTTTAATATTAAAAAGTATCAGAGTGTCAGAGAAAACATAAAAAAACTTAAGTGGATTTCTGTGGAAATCAGAAGAGCTTTGCATTCACTTGTGATGGTGTATAAGACGCTTAAATTTAAAGAACCATCTTTGAAACTTGAACCTTGAACTTTTTAACTCTGCTATTGCGACTCACAACTATCCTACCAGACTCGGCTACAGTTGCAGTTTCACACCTCCCCGATGTCGAACTAATAAATACCAATCTTCCTTTTTCACTCAAAGTATTAAGTTATGGAACGATCTACCTGCAGAATCAAGATCGCCCCTTCTATTCAAGCATTTAAAAACCGTATTTACCAACGTTTCTTTAATTCCTAGTGTGGTCGAACCCCCCCCCCCATCCCCCTCCTCTCCCTCTTTTGTGCACTTTATTTTTAATTTGTTGATTTATTTGTTTATGTTTTAAAGAATTAGCCTTACTTAATTGTATTCTGCTTTTTGTATTTTTTTTTGTTTTTTGTTTGTTTGTGGTTTTATTTTGTTCTGGGTTAGGTGTAAGATTGGGCCTTCATGCCTAAACCTCACCCTTTGTAAACTCTGGCGATACCATTTTCTTGTTTCTCTTTAATGTATTTTGTTTGTTTACAATAAATTTTATTATTATTATTATTATTATTATTATTATTATTATTATCACCCCACGTGACCGGAAGTGATGCTACTACTGCGTGGTTGCCCCCTTGACCAGCACCAACACCATCGCTCCAGCAGCTGGATGTGTAAATTCTACCAATTTCCGTGTATGCGCAATCAAATTTCCTGTAAATTCTATTCATCACCAGAAGTTACACCACCTCGGGGTCGAGCCTCTTGACCGGAATGACGTCATTGCCTTGCATGACCAGAAGCGACATCATTCTACCCTTGACCGGCAGTGATGTCATCGTCCCAGGCCAGGTGTGTAAATTGTACTATATTCTGTGTATATTCTACCAAATTTCCTGTAAATTATAACCCGCTTGATCAGTGTGACGTCATCACCTCGTCTGACCAACAGTGACACTACTCCGTGGTCACCCCCTTGACTGGCAGTGACATCAAGTGGGATGTTTAAATTCTACCAAATTATGCCTGAACTGTACGGTCTGTTAGCACATAAAAACTGCATTTCGTGATACCAAGATAAAACTTGGCACCATGCAAGGGAACATAAAAGGAAGTAATTTTGGATCCAGAGCCCTCACAAAAAATCATGAAAACAAAATGGCGGCCATATTTTGTCAAAATGTTAATAACTCCGCCAATATTTGACCGATTTTTATTTCTATATGTCAAAATAAAGATAATTAAATGACGAATAATTAAAGTCATATGCTTCCAAACGCTAAATGCAAAAGTTTGAACTGAAATTACAAAGAAACATGTTCCAGGTTTCCAAACCACCGGTTATACTAACCTAACTCCTAAAGATAAAGAAGAAGACGGCGTCGAGCAAAGCTCAAAGACACCCCCCCTCCTCCCCCCCCCCAGAAAGGAACCCAAAGGGATTAGCCCCTCCACGCATCAAGGCGTGCCTTAAAGCAAGACAGGTTGGGTGCAGGAACAACAGAGACAGGCAGAGAATTCCATGGGTTGACCACCCGCTCACAGAAAAAGCCTTGTCTAATATTGACCCGGGATAATTTTTCCCTCAATTTGAAACGATTTCCACGAGTACTGTTAGGTCTAAGAAGAAAAAAATTGGAATAATCAATATTGAGAAGACCATGAAGAAGCTGGTAGATGAGAATAGCGTCTCCTCTATCAAATCTTTCTTGTATAGAAGGCAGATGGAGGCGCTGAAGTCGATCGGAGTAAGTGAGTTTACAAACAGCTGGACACCATTTGTAAACCACTGCAGAAAATTGGATAGGAACCTTAACAGTAATTACTCTTTGTACCATTACCTTTATTTTGACATATTGTAAAGCAAAATCCATCCAGTGGTTCCGGAGATACGCCTATGGAACAGAAGGCTCTAAACCTGTAATAACTATTACGGTAATGCAGTACGGTACATTAGAGCGAGTTTTTATTGGTAAACTCCACTTCGTGATACTATCATGATATTTGACACCATTAAAGGATACATATACAGAATTAATTCCGGATGCAAAACCCTAAAGAAAAGTCATGAAAACAAAATGGCGGCCTTTTTTTTAAATGGCCGCACTGTTTTGACAAAATGTTGATAGCTCCGCTACTATCTGTCCGGTTTAAAGATTTTTGTATGCCAAATTAAAGGTAATTAAATGGCAAGTAATGAAGATCATATAATTTAAGGCACTAATTGCAATGGTTAGTACTGAAATTGAAAGAAACATTTCTCTAAGGTTACAAAATACTTCTTCTACTAATCGTAATTGTAAACCACTGCCAAAAACGAGATGTGGACGTTAATAATAATTATTCCCTTCTCAGCAACCTCCTTGCATATGATAAAAGGACTGGGACTAGTGAAAGTTTAATTTTGTTGTAATTCTAATTCAATAGTACATGACATTCAACAGACGTAGCTATCTAAACGCTGCCACTGTTATAGTCAACTTAACAACCATATTTTCTAAGAACAGTTTCCATTACAAACTGCAGTACAGGATTCAGGGTTGGTCGACTTTCTTGCATCCACATTTCTTTCGGCTGCAGTATTTCCAGCTACATTTTACAAGTTCACGAAGAGCCTTCGTTACTTCCAGTAGTGATGACCACCTTGGCTGCCACTTGCTGTTTGTCAGCTGCCAACCCCGACCACCTTGGCTGCCACTTGCTGTTTGTCAGCTGCCAACCCCAACCATCTGGGCTTGGGCAAGTACTATGCTTGCTAAAGCTTGGCCTCGTACATTGCCGCTCAGGTAAGCTACCCACAACACATTGTTCACTAAAGCAGCTCTTGTTGGAGGAATGTTCGTAATGTGTTGTTCCTTTGTGGTCAATAATTCCTTTCGTGCATCGTGTACACTGAATAATAAACTAGTTCTAAATACAGTACAGCAAAACTGTATATCGTTCAAGTACCTTGTAAACCCATTCTGGTATTCCTTCTTGAGGACAAGAGATGAAAGAAAACGCTTTTGTTGCTTCAGGGAAAGCTGACCATACTTTCCAAGCTGTTAGTTTATTTCGGCCTGAGAAGAATGAAACTGTGCCACTGCCTGTGAACGAATGGAACCCTGGTAAAGCTTGTGACTTTCGCAAACCAATAACATTGGTGATCACATGTAGTGGTATGTTTCTAGAATGTTTTCGCACTCCGAATCCTACCCACAACTCGCAGAGCCCCATAGGGCTCAAGGAACGTATGAGCAAGTGAAACTACAAGAACAAGAACATCTGTATCCACTGTCCTGACATATATTCTTGTGACCATGGATGATGGGGTCTTTAGCATGGAGGAATAATCGAGAATCAGCCTCTTTTTGGGTTGAAGTGGGATGAATTGTGTTCTCAGTGGTGCATTCAGTGGTGCATACCATTTCCAACAGTTGAGACAATGTAAACTGATACCGGTACTGCTGAAGAAGTGCAGTCAGTTCCCAATAGTCTGAAAAGTTCCTCCTTGTTAGGAGAATTTCTAAGAAAATCCTTCCAGTTACTGAGAGGAGCATTTTGTGCTCGTATATGCCTTCTTGTCTCAGATCCATGCTGCTCTTGTGTATGAGATATCAAGCTGTTGTACTGAGATGTGTCCCACATAAGAACTACTCTTTGTGCATGAAACCTTTTAGCATCGTCGTGTGCATGTTATTGAGACACATTGACAGAGTAATCTCTGAATGATTTACATGGTCTTGCATAAGTGGTTCGTGGTAGCACCATATTCATTAAGGAAGCAGCAGAAGCAGACAACAGCATCATATGTAGTGCTTCAGCTGTACTGGAATCCAGGGCCGTACCGAAGGATATTTGGTTGTCGGGGGGGGGGGGGGGAGAGACTCTCATTTTGCCAACTCATTTTATGATTTTGCCAACTGGTTTAAAAAATGACAGTAGTGGGACCAATAAGGTATTTTTAATGGGCTCTGGCAAACTCAGCTAGGGGGGTCTGGGGGAGCGCCGTAAGCAAAAGAGCATCAGTGCATTTGTTGTTTTTATTTTCTACCTTATCTACAATACTTTTAAGTCATGGTGGTGACATAGCAAACAAAACGGGCAAGTCAGTGTTCAATTTCGCCAAGCCAATTTTCAGTGCTGCCAACTACGTAAATTTTCGCGCAGCTTCTTTTTTCTCACTCGTTACGTCAAAGCTGTGAGCTCACGTACTCTTACTTGTCCCGTGGATACGAGGAGAGCTGCAAGGAAGCAACCAGAAATGATCAGGGGCATCGTTTTCCCACGCTACATAAAAGTGTGGCGAAAACTGATGAAAAAAAAAAAGTATTTTAAACTTTACTTTCAAACTGACCGAATGATGACAATTAACCAGTACTCGTGGAAACGGGAATTTGCAGGGAAAATGTACGGTACCAAACTCGATACGAAACTCGGCAACTCGAATTTACGATACGAAACTCGGCAACTCGAATTTGCCAACTGTATGTGTTTCTTGGAAGATTGGGGGGGGGGGGGGAAAGCTTCCCCCCATCCCTCCCCAGTAGCTACGGCTCTGCTGGAATCAGTTTACATAGTCTCAACGGTTGGATATAGTGTTATTAAAACTGCACCACTGAAGAACACAATTCACCCCCCTTTCACCAAAGAAGAGGCTGATTCTCGTCTATTCCTCCATGTCAAGGACGCCATCATCGATGGTCACAAGAATGTATATGTCAGGACGGTAGATACAGATGTTCTTGTTCTTGCAGTTTCACTTCCACATACGTTTCTTGACATGGGACTCTGCGAGTTGTGGTTAGGATTTGAAGTGGGAAAACATTATAGAAACTTACCTTTAGATATGACCACTAGTGTTATTGGTTTGTAAAAGTTGCCAGGGTTCCATTCTTTCACAGGCTGTGACGCAGTGTCATTCTTCTAATGCCGAGGAAAACTAACGGTATGTCAAAATATTTATGGTCAGCTTTCCCTGAAGCATCAAAAGCCTTTTCTTTCACCTACTGTCCTCCAGAATGGTTCACAAGGTACTTGAACGATATACAGTTTTGCTGTATCGTGCTTCTAGTGAATTATTCAGTGCTGAGGCAACGAAAGCTTTTTCTTTCATCTCATGTCCCCAAGAAGGAATACCGGAATAGGTTCACAAGGTACTTGAACGGTGTACAGTTTTGGTGTACTGTGCTTCTAGTGAATTATTCGGTGTACGAAAGGAATTATACCGTAAATTAACGACACATTATGAACATTCCTCCAACAAGAGCTGCTTTAGCGAACAATGTGTTGCGGGCAGCTTACCTGAGTGGCAATGTACGAGGCCAAGCTTTAGCAAGCATAATACTTGCCCAAGCCCAGATGGTTGAGGTTGGCAGTTGACAAACAGCAAGTGGCAGCCAAGGTGGTCATCACTGCTGGAAGTAAGGAAGGCTTTTCGTGAACTTGTAAAATGTAGCTGGAAATACTGTAGCCGAAAGAAATGTGGAACGATCTACCCTGAATCCTGTACTGCAGTTTGTAAGGGAAACTGTTCATACAAAAAATGGCAGTGTCTAGTCCCACTCCTTTTATCGTATACAAGTAAAGGAGGTAGATGGGAAGGGAATAATTATTATTAACGTCCACATCCCATTTCCGGCAGTGGTTTACAATTACGATTAGTAGAAGAGGTATTTTTTAACCTTAGAGAAATGTTTCTTTCAATTTCAGTACTAACTATTGCAATTAGTGCCTTAAATTATATGACCTTCATTACTTACAATTTAATTACCTTTAATTTGGCATACAGAAATCTTTGAACAGGACAGATAGTAGCGGAGCTATCAACATTTTGTCAAAACAGTGCGGCCATTTAAAAAAAAGGCCGCCATTTTGTTTTCATGACTTTTCTTTAGGGTTTTGCATCCGGAATTAATTCTGTATATGTATCCTTTAATGGTGTAAAATATCATGATAGTATCACGAAGTGGAGTTTACCGAGAAAAAGTCGCTCTAATGTACCGTACTGCATTACCGTAATAGTTATTACAGGTTTAGTCTTCTGTTCCATAGGCGTATCTCCGGAACCACTGAATGGATTTTGCTTTACAGTATGTCAAAATAAAGGTAATGGTACAAAGAGTAATTACTGTTAAGGTTCCTATCCTGTTTTCTGCAGTGGTTTAGGAGTTAGGTTGGTATAAGCGGTGGTTTGGAAACCTGGAAACATGTTTCTTCGTAATTTCAGTTAAACTATTGCATTTAGCGTTTGGAATCATATGACTTTAATTATTCGTCATTTAATTATCTTTATTTTGACATATAGAAATTAAAAATCAGTCAAATATTGGCGGAGTTATTAACATTTTGACAAAATATGGCCGCCATTTTGAAAAATGGCCGCCATTTTGTTTTCATGACTTTTTTGTGAGGGCTCTGGATCCAAAATTACTTATCTTTATGTTCCCTTGTATGGTGCTAAGTTTCATTTTGGTATCACAAAATGCAGTTTTTGAAGTATTAAAATGTGTGCTAACTGCCCGTACTACCAGGTCTTCCAAATTCTACATAAATTCCGCGAATTCCCCTCCTCCCGTGTCATCATTTCCTTGCCTACGTGCCTTCGCGTGGCCATATGCGATGCCCTTATACCAACACATAGAATGATTGTTAAACATATCGTAAACGAAAAATAAACGTATGTAAATCGTAATGGGAACGTACAAGGATCAATAAAAACGTTTAGATACTTTACTCGTTTATGTATGGATGTTCTCACTGCGTTCATCATTCACGTTTGAATGTTTCCTGCTCGTTCCCATGACGCGATAGTTAAAATTTTCTCAAACGCAACATAAACGAATGTAAATCGTTATGGGGACCTACAAACCTCAATAAAATGTTTATACGTTCCATATTTATGTTTGTATGTTCTTACAATGTTCTTCGTTCGCGGTTGAATGTTTCCTAACCGTTCTTTCAAAATGAAGTGAAACGAACGCTAATCAAAATGTAGATTGTGACGGGAACATTAATACATTGCTGAACCTTTGGGGTTCGTGGAAGATGACCGAGTTGAAAAAATATATAACGAGTACCCTTTCTCGTGAATGTATGAAAAAAAGTGGAATCCTGGTTACTAACACAGGATAAAAATGGAGAATAAATAAACAAGTGATGATCTTGGAAAGAAAGATAAAAGAGTTTGTAGTGACGAAAAAATATATTCGGTCCGAAGGAGAATATCTTCAAGAATTGTTTCAACCCATCCTTGAACCGTTAAAAAGTATCGCCAGGAGCAAAATGATATACCACATCCATGGGTTTATTACACTCCTGGTATCGCTAGATAATTCGAGAAGGTTAAGAAGTTAGAAGAAGATGAGGAACCCGTAGATAAAAAAACGGAAATACGAGTATAGAGTGATGCTGATATGGCTGATGAGAATAAACGGGTCAGCACGTGTTCTCCAGGAGAAAGTCAATGTGTGACAAGTACTCCCTGAGGATCGGAGGTGACAAAAATTTCACCCAATATCAGTACTCCAACCAAGAGTCAGGCTCACTCAGAACCGTCTCCATCAGCAGGAACACCTTCAACACTGACTATGAAGCGAGTTTCATCTCCTCTCGAACTTCCTCCTCAGGGCTAGTTTCGGTCTTTGGAGGTTCTTTTGAAGGGTCAAACGTTGAGTGTATGGGAAAATATGTATTGCACAAATTTTTCCAAACCCCAAAAGATAACGATTATGCGTTTGTATTATGGTACGATATAGACGCAGGAGACCTTGTGGCTGGAGATAAAACCATGAAAATAATCAAAAACGATGTAGTGTTGGGAAGAAAGGGCTACAGAGGACGGAATCAGCTGTGGAGCTTGCTAAGCCAAAACAACTTTCAGTACGAAACATACGAGCCTGACATCTTGGTTTCACACACATCGATTCTGAAAGACAGTATACCGCAACAACGACGTGGTTGCTGGAGAGGCAAACTCAAACCGCGGTTTCAAGTAGGTACACTTTGTCAAGCCGATTTGGGAAGATATGAGGAAGGCGAAAAATAGTTCGGGTCTCCCGGAAGAATCCGATGTAACCAATGAACCAGAGTCTGAAGATGAAGATTATAATGAATCAGGGTTGGATGAATCGGGGTCGGTTGAAAGATGACACCGATCCAAATTAGTTGGTGAATTGCTGAGACTATTGTGTGAACACATATGAGAGGTGGAGACGATTACGAAGAGGAAATTCTGGAAATTCTGGTTGTGTCAGAGGAGAGAGAAATTATAAGCAAAGTTTTAAAAAGAGGCCTATACAACGAAACCTTCCCCGGACTGGCATCGAAATTTGCGTTTACGCTACCGATGGAAATCTGGAATATGAAACCTGAAAGCACCATATCATGGCGAAGCGCTTTATGCAAAACGAAAGTAGCTGCAGACAACATGAAAACAATTACATGCCTGCGTCTAACAGTTTTAAGATTCCTCATTGCTATGGCAAGGTAAAGTCTCAACACCGTGCTGCATGAATGGATAGGCCTACTCTGTAATGCAATTCTCTTCAGCTGCTACTTACGAAATTAAAACGGCAACCAAAAATTAGGCCTAAAAGCAAAAACTAGGCTTAAAAACTAATACCTTTTGACCTACAGTTGTGATGGTTACTGTGTTTATATTATGACTAGCTGAAGCCCTTAAGTGCTATGCACGGATGGTGTTTGATACATCATTTAAAAAAATTGGGACGATTTGCTGTCTCATATGTCTGTTGCCAAAGGCGTGTAACCAGTCTGTCTTTTTACACCCACTGGCTAGGAAACGCTGATGTTCGTTTGCTTTGCTCACTCAATCAGCGCCTCCCTTGATCGGGACTCCATGCACTTACATAACATATGAATCTTTTCACCGTAAATAAAGGGAATACACCTTCGTACACCGGAAATAAATACGCCTTTGTACAGCCAAGTGTGACGTTAGCCCGCCGGCTTTGTCAATCCTTTAATTTTAATCATCTACAGCGACAGAACCTTTAGCCTGCGTTTTATACGACTCTGCAAATTTTCGTTTTGCGTCTTCACACGACTGTGCAGAAACTCGCTTTGCGCTATCTATGCATCCAGTTGGTGCTTTTGCTTCCGTAATTACACGTTTTCCTCTTTTAAGCCATCTATTTGCAGTCGTCAATCGTAATGGAATCTCTAAAAGCACAGAAAGATTCCTTTTTTAAGCCGTCTATTTGTATGATTAGTACTTAACAATAGTCATATTGAAAAGTCCCAATCTGGCAGTGTTGACGACGACTGTGTTGCCATCCAGTGAGATGTAGTGTAAACCGCACTGAACGCTGTTATCCAGAGGTAGTGTGCGTGTTTGTAAAGACATTGTTGTTGATCAATCAACCCAGAATCAACGCAGCATTGTTACTGTTGTTATTAGACGGGTGTACTGGTACTTGGGTGGGTGACCTCCTGAGAATCCATTCCGGGTGTTGCAGACATAGGGCCTTAGGGCTTCGTCGGGCAGATGACCGGGTGCGGTTAACGCTCGCTAAAATCCTTTGACCCTTTGACCCTTTGACGGGTGTCCGTCTTGGTAGGTTGGCCGTCTGGGTCGGGTGGCCGTTTTACAACACTGCAACTCGTTTTTAACTGCGCAGTTTTTGAGATACAGACGGGGGTTGAGTCGTGGCGATTATCTAATGACGTCAAGTCCCACTCGAGTCGTTTATTTGAATGGGTAATGCGTGTCAATTATTAGCGCCAGACCGGAAGTGCCTGAATAGCACTTGATATTCATTGATTTTCAATGAGAACACATGCCAGCAAATTGTAGGCTTTGGTAGGCAACAGTTTATGATTAAATCGTTTGCATATGAATGGATCTAGGTCCTTGACTAAAAATTTTTGTAAATTGTGTTTCTGTATGAAAAAAAAAGTTGAACCGGAACTGGCCCAGCTTATTTCAGGTTTTGACAACATCCACGGAAAACGGAATTTTATCTGTTGTTCGGCTTTGGGCGAACCACTGAAAAAAAATGGCAGCTACTTTACGGTTCGCCCGCAAGGCTTTCCCAGTATTCTACGCGTACTGGCAATTCCGGTAGTTATGTGGCTCCTGCTAATCAGGTAATTATTGTATAATCGATTATTTAGTGTAACAGTTTTTGTATATCAATTCGACAAACGTGTGAGGCAACGGGATAGCGCATACTAGGTGAATAGCTAACGGATTTAGAACACAGGGGCAGCGCTACACAACAAAAGGCAGAATTATAAATTCATTCCACGATCACTTTCGATAGTAAAATGAGAAATAGAGGGAACAAGTTTACATTACGCACATGGCCCGAAATTCGAAAAAAGAGAAAAAAACCTACCTTTAATTTTCACGGAAGTCACTACAAATTGATCCCAAATTGCGGAAACTCGTTAAATCAGCATTATCATAACCTAACCAATTAAGTGCCCCAGTATGAAATGCCAAACCCCAACCAGTTAATTATCTCAGTATGAAATGCAAAACCCCAAACTTACCTAACCTAACCTAATTGACAATAACAACAAAACCACACAAAAGCACACGAAACTGACAATAATAACCCGCATATCGGAACTGTTTACGAAAAAAAAATATAAGGTGCCCTGTCGGCCCTCGAGAGAACGCAAACACCGGATAGATATACGGATTGTGGCGCTACAAATCGACTGTTTTAAGTTGTTTTAACACATTTCCGCGCTCTAAAACTAACTGTCCCTGTATTTAGGAAAGTGTTGGAGCCATTTGGAATCAATATCGTAAGGATATCGAGTATGTGCCTAATGTAAACTTTAGCCCAATAGAGAGCTTTGTCTTTCGTCTATGAAAATAATAATGCTGCGATTTAATAATGGCAAGCGTTCTTTGATAGCAAGTGTGTCAGATTTTTTCATCCAGTGTGCGGCTTGGAGCATCATAGAAACAAAATACATTATCTTGTTTCATTGGAACAAGTAACAAAACAGTAAACACCACAATCCAACAGGAGTGGTTCGTTAGTCTGTACGCACAGTTATACTTTTCATTGGCATCCGGTACGGTGGTGGCGATGATGGTGGCGGGGGGGGGGGGGGGGGGGGGGG
>JAHWFP010055239.1:2706-51067 GCA_023313725.1 Lithobius niger | reverse complement strand
TTCAATTTCTGCGTATGGAATGTGAGAGGAGCAAACAGCAAACTTGAATATGTCGAAAAGCTGTGTTCTGGTGTGGATATATTGGGAGTCGTAGAATCGAAGTTCCCCCCCGGCTTTGTCCCAACAATCAAAGGGTTTCATGGTGTTGCTGGGCCCGGACGTTCTGGTATCCGGGTTTTCTTTAGGAATACGATTCCTTTTTCTGTTGCCTCGTTCACGCTATGTATGGGCATTGATGCTTGCATTTTCCGGATCTGGTGGGGAACTCGCTGGATCACGTTAGGGGCAGTCCATGTCGTTGGGCGGTTTTCTACGGCAGAGTGGGTGACGTGGGTTGGCTCTCTTCCCCGTCCCTTGATTCTGGGAGGGGATTTCAATGCGCATCACACATTCTAGGGCAGTGTGCGATGTGACCCTCGTGGTCGAATTATTGCAAACTCCTTGGGTCAACTACGGTTAGAGGCAATTCAGAATGGGTCTATGACGTTTTTCAGGAGATATGGTGCCCTCGTGCAAGAGTCTGTCTTGGACCCTTTTTTATGCTCATTGGATATTGCATCGCAATTCTCGTTTGTTACCTCCTCGGATCTCAGAGGCAGCGACCACTTCCCGGTGGCACTGTCTAGTAGAGCTCATGCCCTTAAGGACACAAGTAAAGGCATGCGCAGCGGACGCCCACTCATTGATTCAGGAGCTTTTGCTGGGTGGATCGGTACGTGGCTCAGGGCTAAGAGGCGTGTTCGTAAGAGCACTGCCAAGGCCCGTCCAGATCCGATCTGGTGGACCCCAGTATGCAGGAAGGCAATCTGTGACAGGCGTAAGGCTTGGCAGCGGTTTAACAGCCTTCGTTGTGATGAAAGATGGTTTGAGTATGTTGGGATTGTGCAAGAGACCAGGTTTATCTTGCGCAATGAGAAGGCTAGTTTTGGGCGCAGGTTGTGTGAGCAGGTTTCCCAGGGTATCCCGGCATCGAAGGTCTGGGCTCTGGTGCGCCCCCAGGATTCCCTCCTTGCAGTGACCTGGGCGGTAAACGTAAGAGGGAATGTTCTGCGCAGTCCGAATTTGGCCAATACGTTCAACGATAATTTTGCTTCGGTCTATGGGGTGCCGAAGGGCCCCCCTCCCCCCACTATTATTGGGTCTATCGCTACTGTCCCTGTTTCTGAGGCAAGCCAGATGCCTTTGACGCTTTTGGAATTGTCGGCAGCGCTGAATGCATGTAAACTTGAAAGCGCATCAGGAATGGATGGCGTTACCTACGATGACCTGCGACGCCTTGACGGCAATGGCCGCTCTGCCTTACTGGAGTTTTATCAAAGCCTCTTCGATGGTGCCCCGGTCCCCCAGTCCTGGCTATTCTCAGTTCTCACCCCAGTTGCGGGTAGAGGTAAGGTGCGGTCTGTGGTCACGAGCTACAGTCCCCATCGCTCTTCTATTCTGCCCTCGGAAAGTATATGAGAGGATCCTCATCAGTAGGATGGTGTGTCAGATTGAGGACTCTGGTGGACTCTTCGGTGCTCAATTCGGCTTCCGCTAGCATAGGGGAGCCCACGATGCAATGATGTATCTAGAGTCTGGCATTCGGGAAGCCTGGGTTAACGACTGCATTTCAGTCGTGGTTTTCTTGGATATCAAGGCAGCTTATGATATGGTTTGATGTGGTGTTGCTTGACCATTCGTTGCAGGGATTAGGAGTTTGTGGGAAGCTTCTAGCTGCTTTGCTGGCTCTTCTTGGCAGACGGCAGTTTGCAACTAGGGTGGATGGCTCCTGGTCCGGTGTGCTGTCGACTGACAGAGGCCTCCCGCAGGGGAGCTGTCTCAGCCCGGCTCTGTTTGCGGTGGCAATCAACACTGTCTTGGTTGAGCTGAGCTCCACTGTCAGTGTCGTCGCTTATGCGGACGACGTCGCTATCTGGCTGACTGGAAGGGATTTACCTTCCCTCCTTGAGATTTTGGAGGCAGCTGTCGCCCGGTGTTCTCGGCTCCTGGCGGCTAGGGGACTTGTGCTCTCCAGTGCTAAGACTGAGCTCATGATTTTCAACTGGGGGCCATTGCTCACAGGTTCCATCTCTGTTGATGGAGTACGCGTTGAGGCCAAGAGTAAGGTGAGATATCTCGGTTTTTGGTTGGACCCGCGCCTTGACTGGTCGCACGATGTTGCGGCTGTCAAGGACACCTTGTCGTCCAGGCTTAATATTTTGAAACTGCTCACTTGTAACAGGTCGATTGCAAAACGTGCCACGCTGCTAACCTTCTACAAGGCGTACATAAGAGCGAGTGCGGACTTTCACGTCCCAGTCTTGGTGACTTCACGCAGTGCCATGAGAGGTGTACAAGTTGCTCTGAATGCATGCTTGAGAGTCGTGTCTGGCTGCTTGCCTTCGACCCCAGTGCTGGCGCTGCTAGTGGAATCTGGGGACTTGCCCACTGATATTAGGGCCAAGGAGCCTTTGAGTAGAATTTGTCAGGGAGCGGTTGCAAGAAGACGGGCGGACCCCCTGGCCCGCATTATCTTGGACTATATGTCACTGTCGCAGAGGGCTCGGGATCTTCTGGGTGCCCCAGGGTTGGGAGCATCTCTGCTGGCTGCCCCGGAGTTGGCCTGTTTCCCGAGGGTTCTCTTTGCTTCCCCTTCACCCCCCTGGGTGTGGTGTGGTGATGCCCTCCAATCCATCCATGGTGACCACAGTGAGGGCTTCCCTGGCGTTCAAATATTCTGTGACGCATCCTTCTCGGCTGAGAGGGGAACGGGAGGTGTTGGTGTTTGTGTACCTAGCTATCGCCTTGAATACAGCTATTGTCTGGAGTCGGTGCCCTCCGCCTTTGTGGGTGAACTGGTGGCAATCGCGGTGGCTTTGGAGGTTGGTATGGATTTGCATGGCCAGGCTTTCTGCGTGGTTACGGGCTCGCTCGCAGGGACGGGTTTCCTCAGGAAATGTTTTACCTCGTTAGATGTGTCCCACCCTCTAGTCCTTGAAATAGGGTGGAAACTTTTTGTGGCGTGTCAGGTGGGTATTGATGTCAGGGTCGTGTGGACCCGTGCTCACTGTGGTTAGTTTGGGAATGAGCTCGCCAACGAATTAGCCAAGAGCGGTTCTCGCCAGGTTGCCCCAGTTTTGTCTTTTGCAGTTGGACCCAGGGACCTCCGACCGGCCTATGCCAGGTCGTCCAGCAGGGTCTGGCAGGAGCGTTGGTCTGTGGGATTGACTGGTCGCACTTTATTTGGGATACACCCAACCGTCTCCCAGCCTAAGGCTCTTGACGGGATGCCTCGAGACGGCGCAGGTCTGCTTTCCAGGCTGCGCACTGGGCATTTTCAGCTACGAGCCCACCTCTTTCGGCTAGGGTGGGCTCGTTCTCCGGTGTGCGAATGTGGCACGTCCGATGAGACAGTGTTGCACTTCTTGTGCGATTGCCCTCTCTGGGAGGCACAACGGCATTTTAACATTGAACCGGGGGACAATTCCCTGGCTGTGATCCTTGGGGTTCACCCGCATGTACAGAAGGGAAGGGAAGGCTACCGTAGAGTACTGGGCTTCTGCAGGGCCACGGGCCGCTTTACTATGTAGGCGGTTTACAGTTCGCGGTTTTGCTGCTTGCTCCTCTGCGTGGGGTGTTGTTGTCAGCTTGTGTAGAGTGCTTCGTGAAGTGACAGTCCCAGAATTGTGTGCACAGTGGAAATGTCGGGGTGATGTCAATTAGTGAATGTCGCCCGCGGAATGTTCTACCTGTGGCGTGTGCTTCATTGTCTTTCAATTCCGAAGTTTTCTTCACAGTGGGAATGTTGGACTGGTGGTGCAATTCGGTCTCTGGCGTGGACTTGCATCGATGGGCGTCATTATGCTTAGTATTACGGTTAGGTTAAGTAGGGTAAGGTAAGTTAGTATTTGACTGCATGGCTCTGTAGGCCCGTTAGGACTCAAATAAAAATCAAATCTAATCAAATCTACAAGCTATAAACCCAACAACTATTACCCGTATTGTCAGAGCCTAAACTTCCTTAATGCCTCATTGGCGGAGACATTGTTGCCCTTGTATTGTCGCTCTCTATTGTTGGATTCCTTTTTGTTTACCTTTTTTTTTCGGAGCATAGCTGTCGTAGCGGCAGGACGTTTTTTCCTTCGTCACCCTGTTTGACTCATGCTCAATTAAGCAGAAGGAGAAAAACCAACATGGATGCCATCCGCCATCTTTGATCTTCGGATTAGGCAAGGAATCGGCCAGCCCTGCTTTTGTCTTCAGTCTAGCCATGGTTGCCTTCACATTTACTACCTAATACGTTTTGTATAGCCTATAAACGGAATACAATTAATTTCCGTCTACAAGGAATTTCATCAACGATTAGGCCGACGGTAGAAACTAGGCCTTATAGGCCTCTTGCAATAAATGATATTCGGGCTATAGACTTAAGAAAGGTTCTCCAACCCGGGAATTGACAATACAGGAGCAAACACCATCTTCTGCCGTGGGAGTACTGGAGCCGAATTGTATCTTCACCATCCTGTTTGTTGCATGACGAATAAAACCAAAGTCGGGAGAGGAAAGTGATGTTTCAATCTGTGCGTAATGCCTAAACACCTCAGAACTTACCATAGCTGCCGGTTACGTGGACCTCTGGCGTGTTGGATACACGCTCGTGCAGTATTCTAGCCGGAAAACACCCCATTCAAGAGGGTGTGCCGTACCGAACCACGTTCTGCCCTCCTTCGTACCACCACATCCACTACTGCCTTAAAAACACCATCCATCAGAATACCTCACGTTTGGGCAGGTGTTTACCGCCCGGGGAGTCAAGTGATAAACACCCATGACAAATGGTAGCATTGACAAATGGAAGCTTTGACAAATGGTAGCATGAATGGTAGCATTGACAACCGCTAGCATCAGCAAACGCTAGCATCAGTAAAAGGTAGCACCGGCAATTGGAGCATCAGCAACGGTAGCATAGAGTGTGAATGCCGATTGTAGAATGGTATAGAGTTTGTATAACGCCGGTAGTAGAAGATAGCATTGCAATGGTTACACCGCCGCAGATGATTTCCTCTTGCAGTAAGAGCTGAGACTGAAAACGAAAAGAAAGACCCCACACCATTAACATGGCACAACTATGGGGCCACCACGGTATTCCGATCCCGCAATTGACAGGTAACTGCCAGAATTCACTGCCACAACAGAATTATAAAGGAATCCCCATATTGACAGGATTTAAGACCTTCTAAATCTGGAAGACATTTTTCAATGTCTAGTAGAAGAGAAGACGTGGGAACCAGACGTCCTGACTAATCCTAGACCGGATCCAGAACAAGCACCACCTGAAGAAATAGCCGAATGGCAGAAGAAAACCGCTGAGTGCAAGCTCATGTTAATGTGAACTGTTGCCCCATCAATCATAGTCCATTTCCAGGGCCAACAAACTGCGAAGCAGATATGGGACCAACTTAATGCAGATTACGCTCGAGTAGATCCTTTCCAACAGATGAAGAAACTCGGCGAACTTATGTCCGTGCGTATGGCAAATCAAGAAGACGTGGCTACGTATATAAGGAGAGTCCGCGCCTTGATGGCGGTAATCGTAGCGACAGATTACCCGTTAACGGAAAACGAAGCTTGTGTATGGGCCCTAAGGGGCATTCACCAGTCTAACCTCAAGGTAACAAGGGAAACACTTTTAAGAGCAGGCCGACCCTTAACATTTGCCCTGTTACAGTCTGAATTGATAGACAGCCTGAATTACTTGAACACCGACGTGCCAACTTCGTGACTCCACCTGCTATAATAGCACAGGCCCAGGCATACCTGCAACAAAATCCACAACTCCTTAATGAATATAGACGTGCAGGTCACAACGACAAGCTCTTACCACCTAACCTAACTCAGCTTACTTACCAACAAGATCAAGCCGATTTTCAAACACTCGTTATTTCTATAATAACTCTTATCAGTAACCACAGGAAGCCTATCAGGTTCACCAATTAAGTGCACAGCCCGACCGAAGCAGACGACCAAACAGTTGCCAACCTAGACGAACTCAACCGAAGTGACGGCCAACTTCGTGTTTATTTTGCCGAAGTCCACATTACGATTTTTACAACTGTGACGCCATAGACCCTTCGCAGCGCCCCCAGGGGCCCAGATGTTTAAAGTGCTTCGGATTTGGGCATATTTCCAGTGCGTGTGGCATGCGCACACCCCTTGCACGTGACCCCAACTTCAATTACCAAAGACCACGAAACTTTGGAGGCGCCCGCACACAAAGTACACCACCCCAGCAATCAAGACGAAATCTGGACTATATCAACGCCGATAATACGGACCGACAACAACAGAGTGGACCAACAATGAACTCCAACGCAGAAACAGTTGCATTCCTTTGTCAACAACACCAGGCCTTTGGCCTAGAGGTAGACCCAATTAACCGAAAATGTGCTGATCAAAATTTGCCAACAAGACAGCCAGCTGAACAGGTTGTACTGAACACTTTAGACTTAAGGTCTAGCAACGTAGCACTACCCTTTTCTAAGGCAACTGACTTACACGATTCGGGTGCTACGGTAAACCTAACCAAACGATGTTATAAGTTAGTGGATAGGGACAAATGTCCCAGGGTTAAGATTCAATTGGCTTCTGACGGCGTTTGCGCCTACAGGATATTGATCCAAGATTTAAAGGTAGCAGGTTATGACCGTTTCGGTAATTTACTAAAACATTCGACAATCCTACGCAACGTCGTAGAGTTGCCAACTGCATCTAAAAATTTATTATCGGCTTCAAGGATGATCAATGGTGGACTGAACTCGAATTTAAGAGACAAAGGTGTCTATGTAAGGCAAGCGAAACGTCCACATAATTTGGTCATGTTTCGATACCGTGACATGCATTTGTTTAATGTCCCTTTAAGGGTTGACACTACCTATGATATTTATGGAGATACGATATCCCGAGAGGTAAGGGAAGCACGACTCCAGGGGAAAACAAATATTGTTTTTGGATTACCAAAAACGCAAGGAGTCGACCTTCCCCTACCTCGTGAGGAAACTATACCTAAGCAACTAGTAACAAATATCGAGATAGAGCTTCAAACGTCCCCACATACGCAATTCCACAAATGTACCTTTAAACACAATTGAACCTTTAAATGCTGATGTACCCTTAAACACAAATGTACCTTTAAGCGTTTCTGCCTTGCCCTTCCAACCGCAGGCTTACCAGTTAAATGCGTATCCAAAGCAGAGCAGCGTTACCACTACTGAGAGCCACGCCCCAACGAGGGATAGGAATCCCCCATTAGAGCTCATAACCCCTGAAATCACCAAAACTCCAGAATTACGCTGTGGGGGGGGAGTTGTCACTGGATAGTGATTGGGTTGATGTAAAACAGGACCCTAAATGCTCGCGACGTTCAATCCCACGTCGTTTGCAACGTTACCCTGTGGGTAAACTCCACCGGCACATCATAACACGTCGCCGGAAACGCTTAAGTTGCCCAAAGCCCCCCTTTCGGGAGGTTTGGGAACACTGCCATAATGTTGACGCCCTTCCCCCCTTACCGACCTCCTACAAGGCCACTAGTCTAGACCCTAATGTCAAATTGTGGAACAAAGCGATGCTGGCAGGGCTACAGGTCTTAGACGATGTGAAAGTATGGGATCTGGTTGATAAGCCCGCAGCTACCACACCCATCATGAATAGTAAATGGGTGTTTGCTCAAAAGTTTAACAAAGACGGCTCCCTACAAAAGTACAAGGCGCGCTTGGTTGCATGTGGCTGCTCCGCCAGACCCCAAATCGATTTTGATGAGGTATCCTCGCCTGTCCTCCGTACTGCCTCCCTGTGTTTAATGATTTCTCTAGTTGCATCTCGTCGCTATTCCTTCAGATCCGCAGACATACGAGGGGCCTTCTTGTATGGGGACCTACAACACCTTATTTATTTGCGCCCCTCCCCCCCCGTATTTCCCCATCTGTTCCGGGGGAAGGTCTGCCGCCTCAACAAGTCCCTTTACGGGCTGTGTCAATCTGGGTGCCAATGGCATCTTAAAATGAAGAGCGTCATGCTCAAATGCGGCCTCACACAGAGCCAATGGGACCCGTGTGTGTTTTACCAGGTCGTGGGAGGGGGGCAACGTATTGTTGATGGGCGTGCACGTCGACGATATGCTGTACGCCGTCCCTGACCCTTTGATACATAAGAATTTATTGGAGATTGGGAAACACCTCACCATCGTTAAAACGATGAACACCCTATATTTGGGTCTACTGCTTAATAAGTGTGATGACGACATTTATCTCTCACAGCCCTCTTATATCGCTAAGATATTAGAGTCCTTCGGCATGAGCGACTGTACTCCTGCTCCGACCCCCGCTTTGACCACTCAAAAGATTGATGATTGTAAGGATTCTCCACTCCTCCATGACCCTCGCCAGTATCAGTCCCTGCTTGGCTCCCTCCTTTTCCTAGTCTCTAACACACGCCCCGACATTAGCCACTCGGTTATAAAACTTTCACGTTACAATTCTAATCCTACGCAGCTCCATTGGTCGGCGGCAAAACGTGTTGTCCACGAAGTCCACTATGCACCACTGTCTGTTCTTCCCTTGGGGCAGGGACGACCCCAACTCGGCTTTTTCTGATGCCACGTGGGGCAGTACTAATGACGCCCGCGGCTTCAAGGGTCATTTAATTAGGTTTGGGGGGTACATCGTCACTTGGCGCACTAGCAAACAGAAAATGGTGGCGCTGAGCAGCGCCAAAGCTGATCTCATAGCCATGACGGACTGTTGCAAGGACCTTGAGTGGGTCCGTGGTATGCTCACTGAACTCGGACTTCCGTTCCTGATACCTGACCCCTCCCCTCTTTTCTCTGACAGCCGGTCGGCCAGCGACTTGGCTAATTCGCTTAGCGCTACCACTCGTTCTGAGCACTATGCCCGCCGTGTGTGGTATCTGCGCAGCCTTATTAAAGCCGGTACCGTCCTACTCCGCTTTTGCCCAGGCAAGGACCTTCTCCCTGACATCTTAACACGCCCTGTCCCACCGGATCGCTTAAAGCGCTTTCTCCCCGATTTGAATCTCCTGCCCCTTGACCCCACGTGGTGCTTCCCTGTGTCCTTACCTTTTGTACGTTAAACTACTTGTTGAGTTAAGTTTGTTGCTTTTGTTGCTTGCATTTCTGTTGTTCTGTTTTGTTTCCTCCCCTTTTAGAACCCGACGTCCCTCGCAAATCCGGGAGGGGAGGGGGGGACTGTCACAGTGTCACGCCAGAGTCCCTAAAAATACCCTTGGCAGCATTTGCATGAGCGTGACACTTGCCAACGGCCTTTCCTCCCTCTCCAACCTTTAAAGCTTGCTCGGGCAATTAAACTGTAGAGTGTAACTTAAACATTAACTTCACATTTAAGTGGACACATAGCAAATAAGCAAACCCTGTAAATTCTTCTAAAATCACTTACCTGGTTAAACACCAATCCCTCGGCCGAGGAAAATACAATCTAGGTAGATTTTACAGTACGACAATGCTAAAGATGTAGTCACTTGTTGCAATAATTTTTGTTGCATGATTTCACTTTTATTGTTAACCCCAGAGCATACAAGCTATAAGCCCAACAACTGTTACCCGTATTGTCAGAGTCTAAACTTCCTTAATGCCTCATTGGCGGAGACATTGTTGCCCTTGTATTGTCGCTCTCTATTGTTGGATTCCTTTTTGTTTACCTTTTTTTTCCGAGCATAGCTGTCGTAGCGGCAGGACGTTTTTTTCCTTCGTCACCCTGTTTGACATGCTCAATTAGGCAGAAGGAGAAAAACCAACATGGATGCCATCCGCCATCTTTGATCTTCGGATTAGGCAAGGAATCGGCCAGCCCTGCTTTTGCTCTTCAGTCTAGCCATGGTTGCCTTCACATTTACTACCTAATACGTTTTGTATAGCCTATAAACGGAATACAATTAATTTCCGTCTACAAGGAATTTCATCAACGATTAGGCCGACAGTATCAACTAGGCCTTATAGGCCTCGTGCAATAAATGATATTCGGGCTATAGACTTAAAAGGTTCTCCAACCGGGGAAGTGACAATACAGGAGCAAACACCATCTTCTGCCGTGGGAGTACTGGAGCCGAATTGTATCTTCACCATCCTGTTTGTTGCATGACGAATAACACCAAAGTCGGGAGAGGAAAGTGATGTTTCGATCTGTGCATAATGCCTAAACACCTCACAACTTACCATAGCTGCGGGTTACGCGCGATCCAAGGACCTCTGGCTTGTTGGATACACGCTCGTGCAGTATTCTAGCCGGAAAACACCCCATTCAAGAGGGTGTGCCGTACCGAACCACGTTCTGCCCTCCTTCGTACCACCACATCCACTACTGCCTTAAAAACACCATCCGTCAGAATACCGCACGTTTGGGCAGGTGTTTACCGCCCGGGGAGTCAAGTGATAAACACACTTGACACGTGGACTGTGTTGGAAAGCAAAATTATAGAAAAGAATTATAAGAGGAAACGATTTGAGTAAGTAGTAAGGAAAATATCAATGTTGGATGTGTAAACAAATGTTGCCTAGTTGAATAGTTAAAATTAATTTACTGCCTGTTTTTTTTTTTCATCAATGTCACAATTTGTTGGTGCAATTTCTTTTAGTCTTGACTAAATTTAACGAAATAATAATGGCATGGATGAATGGTTTTTGTTTAGCCTCACCAGACTTGATTAAACAGTTGCACAATCTGTAGCAAACAAAAATGTTCATACGCTTCACTTGTGAAGTTGTCAATGCTTCACTTGTCAATGCGTCAGGCGGTGACTCGAGAGGGGAGGTAGGGCGGGTTGGTATAGTATATTTTCCTTTGCGAAAGATACGAATTTCAGCCAGCCTTCATGTGGGCCGGCAAATTTATGTTTCTTGTTGCTGGAAAATATCGTAAACCTGTTAATTTTTGCATTAACAGGAAGACATCGTCCAGGTTTGGTGGCGGGCACCGCCTGAAGGAGTGCCCTACGGTTACGGACCAGCTTCCCCAAAAAAGTTTCACAACTTCGTATTTTATTCAGCAAACAGAAATGTGAATGTTCTGTAAATGTTTGCAACCAGCCGAAAGTTTAACTGCTGCAATGTTTAAGTCAGGCTACTGGTTAACAGTTTAGGCTAAGTGAGGTTATTTAAATATCATTAGCCAAACCTCGTTTTACATTACTAAACATTGAAAAATATAACTTGCTGAGAGTTTTTCATTTTGTGTAATCTTTTGTTTTACAGCTGTAACCATACCACGAGAGCAGTTATGGATTGGACAGACTACGATTTCAGCAAAGGTAGGAAACTCACTGCCGGGGTCATGTCGAAGCCACCAGCCGTTCCGGAACAAACAGCATTTTCTGTATGTTATTGGTCATTCGTTGAGAGACGTGGTCTAGCTTATCTGACCTACAATTTATTGGGGTCTGTCGTGTTAGAAATACAGAAATACCAGGAATTAGTGGCTGTCAAGCTTGACGACAAGTTCTGGCGTATTCTACTACAAAAGCCTTATAATACATGGACCCATGCTTGTTTGACATGGACGTTAAGTACAGGAGAAGCCAGTGTGTACATTGATGGACAGCTTAAGGAAACTAAGCAAGACTACAAGAAGGGATTAAAGCTGCCAACTGGTTTTGTCGGAATAGCACAAACCCAGTATGAGAATTTGGATTCTGGCGACCCAACAAAGGGATTTAGAAGTAAAGTCACCGATGTTAACTGGTGGAACCGAATATTGACTAGTGAGGAAGGTAAGAAGTAAATATATTCACAATGGTTTCGTTATTTTTCATGCTCATATTTATATTCCTGCTGAAATGTTTGGAAAATACAGAAATTTCCTAAATAAGCTGCTAAGCCCTTCAATAAATAAATACATGGAACTATTCTATGAAGGCAGGGGAGGGGAAGGAAATTGTCGCGTGGTATTGCTGTTGTGAATCTCTTTTATTTCATCTAGATGGGGTGTGCTGGAGAGATATTTCTCCGTAAAAAACGTAAATTTGTGGCCCCCTAAAGGCCAGCTGAAAAAAATTGTTTCTTTTGCTAAGGAATATATACTATACCTGTTAGTTTTAACAATAGTACGTCGAACGTTGAGTTTCCCAGGAGGTTTCTCTGTGTCTGGCAGCCGGTGCCGTAATCTGTCTGTGCAACTCTACTGCGTAGCCTTCCTCCATAAAAGCACATTCGTTCGTCATCAGTTTTCCTCTCAATGCGTCAGGCGGTGACTCAAGAGGGGTGGTAGGGCGGGTTGATATAGTATATTTTCCTTTGCAAAAGAAACGAATTTCAGCCAGCCTTCATGTGGGCCGGCAAATTTACGTTTCTTGTTGCTGGAAAATATCCTGAACCTATTAATTTTTGCATTAACAGGAAGACCTCGTCCAGGTTTGGTGGCGGGCACCGCTTGAAGGAATGCCCTACGGTTACGAACCGGCTTCCCGCAAAAAAGTTTCTCAACTTCCCATTTTATTCAGCAAACAGAAACAGGAGTTTTGGATCTCTTTCGTGGCATTTGGGGGCTCTGAAAAGGGTCGTTTGTTTAGAGATGAGGGTCTTGCTTCCGTTTTGAGGCGGACTTGCTTCAGTTTTTGAATGCTTAAGGGGGGTGGATTATATGTCTGGCTGTGACGATGGGGCCCACACGATGTAGACCATTGGCTTGCTTCATCATCTCTCTAAAGTAATGGGATGTGAAGACGTAGCTGCTTCACCATGATGCTGCCGTAAGGATGTCAGATACAGGAATTGAGTTTGAAAAGACCAGGAGGTAGGGACTGCTCTTAACTCGTGTGCAATCACTCTGATGCCTTTTACTGTGAAGTCGATGTTGAGGTCGTTGTGTGCGCTCAGGATTGTTTCTCTGATCTATTGAGATATTCTTGCAGCAGAGGTTTCGCTAAAACTTCTTGCATAGGGTAGAAAATGTTGAGTCCTTCCTTTCCGTAATTTGGCATTGTTGGCTCTTGACACGTAGTAACGTACTGCTCGGACGGGGCAAAAGGTGCCATTTAGGTTCGTGTCCAACAATGTGTGTAATGGCCGGAATGATAATTGGTTTCATTTGGACGCTAGGTTTTTGCACGGAAATCTGCTCTTAGGGTCAGAGTCATGAAGGTGAATCAGGGGCGAATACACAGTATGCTGGGATTGATTGCTGATAATGCTTCGATTTCGCTACAGAGCAGCAAAGGTTGTCAAAAATACGTTTTTTTTCTGGTTCCTTACCCAGTTCTAGTGGCTCTCCATTTCCCAAGATGGCACCACCGTTGTGGAGTAAGCATGTCAGTAGGATGGTCGACTTGCCTTAGAAGGTTGCGTTGTTTGACGTTCTTGTCACATAGCGCAATCCAAAACTCAATGAAAGTCCACGGTTGATGATTGGTTCATCAGTCGTTTTGGATGGTTTATACAGGAAACAGTCAGGGGCTACCTCTTCAACTGTCCTTAGGAGTACAGCAAGTGGAATGGTGGTCGGATCGTCATTCGCTGGATCAATGGGAAAATGGATGCAGCAAATGGGCAGGGGGTCATTCTGCAATGGATTCGCATTCGTTATTTGTTGGTTGATTACAGAAGCCGAATCAAGATTAATCCCGTCTTGCTCGGATCGGTTTTGACCGGATCGTATCCGCAGTTAGTGGTGGTGGTTAACAGGAAGTTTGGTCAGTCGGGATGGTAAGAGAGCCGTGCTTTTTTTGACGAATGATGGCAGGACGGATGTGGGTGCTTATGGCTTGTGGTGCTAGGTATTGAAGCAACCCATTAATTTGTGAGCTTGGCTTTAATTGAATGTGACACTGAGGGAGGCGGTAAAATGGGCGGTTGGTGATGACCAAAGTCGGCAATGGCTCTATCTGCTAATTGGTTGACGTCAATGTCGGAGATGGAGCAGTTTGCTCGGGAGGAATGGGAGTACAAGTCTATAGGCTCCTTGGACGAATGCTCAGCCTGAACTTTGGATTGCATTAGTTTTCGTTGGCGCTTGAGTTGTTATAGACGGACTTGGCTGCTTGGAAGTCAGCTTTAAAAGTCGGAAGGTTCAAGCTTGAGGTGTGCGAAAGCTGGCCGGGTTGGACAGGAGAAGTGGCAGTAGTATTCGCAGCTTCTCCATTCGCATTCAGGGGTCCATCGGATGAAAGCGGCAGAACGAGTACAGTCGCATCATATCAGATATGACATTGTGCACAGTCGGGGGCATGAGGGTTCTCCCGGTCCTCGGTGGGCAGTAACTCAGACATCCTTCCTTCGGAACGGCTGGCTAGAAGATTTTCAGGCGAATGGTGGGAAACGAAGTAGCGTGGAGATGGCCTGGCAGAAAAATATCATTACAAACAAACGCGTGAATGCGTTTTTATAGAGGATGGCTGTGCAGTAGAATTGCGCAGACAGGTTACGACACCGGCAGATGCAAGGAACCGAGAACCCTCCAGGGGAACGCAACGTTCGAGGGAACTAACGATTAAATTAACAGGTGTAGAATATTTTCCAGCATCAAGAAAACTATTTTCATTCAATCGCCATTCTTTGCTGGTTGAAGATATCGTACAACATTTTGGAGAAAAGTAATTCGGTTTTAGAAGAAATTTCAATTATGTATTACTTCACCCCATTAGTTTTGAATTTATATTTGTTTTTTAACACGAAAGCTCATTGTCCAACAGCTAGTAGCAATCACGAAACTGGTATGTGCACTAATGTATGAAGTGGGAACTGAGCCAGTAGCACAGGTGAAAAAAGTATTAAAAACTTATTTTTCGGTGTCAATAAAATAAACGGGCAACACCATCTTCACAGAGACAAAAAATAAAAGAATAAAAACACCTTTCATCACAAATTAGTGGGCGTCCACCATGCTTGCGTCATTGGTGAACAGGCGGTTAGGGACGCGCATGTGAGATGCAGCCTAGCTAGCTAGGTAGTAACACATTTTCAACTTTATTGAGGGGCAGATTTTGCATTGAAAGCAGCTTAGCTGGCATTCCTACACGAGTTAATTTTTTGTCAGGTGGGTCATTGCTCTCGATTTCAACACAACTTAAGCTTTTGTACCGCATTATTATTTTCCCCCAAGCACCTGAAATGGGCCAAACTATGCTTCAAGATATACGACACTAATTAAATATAATAGTTTGTTGCAAACGTAAGCGGAATGGCAAGGACCTGGTGGTCGCTAGCTGCCATCCGACGTTAAAATTAAAAATTAAAAATTAAAAAGTTTAAAAGTTTAAAAAGAAGACAATGGCACGGTTGTAGAGGAAGGGTTGATTGAAGTAGGTTGGGTCACGAATGCCTTACCACCAAGGTTGGATCTATCAGGGACACAATGGTCCCCGATTTCATTGCCAAACGTGAGGGACAAGTGAGGGGGAAATGCCAGGTATCATTGTCAGTACTACTTATACAACAATAAAATAATGCACTGCAAAGCTTGGCCAAATCCATTTGTCAAACCTAATGTATAAATAAAAAAATGGAGTTCGGCACTCATTAGAAGTGCGTTGAAAGCAGCAGGGCTGTCGGGTACTTATACTATTCCCTTTGTATTAAAATTATTTTTTTCATGAGCATGGAGAGCAAGTATAGTGGATTTAAATCGTCATTTTATTTTTTCTCAGTGGGTCGTGTATATTCTGTTCTTTTCAGAAAATATTTTAGGTCTAGCTCATTTAAGAGGCGCCGGAAAGTGTTAACATTTTTTGCGTTTACCATTTTTGAAGGGAGCTAGTTTCATGGGAGCCAGTTTATTTCTAGTCACGCTGCCGGTTTGTTTAATTTAAATATGTGCCCACGTGTATGTCTCGTCGTGGACAATTCGAAAAGAGGGATATCAGTGTTAAAGAAAACTCTTAAAATCTTGAAAGTTAGAGTTAGATCCGGCTTCAAGCGTCGTAATTCCTAGGAATTCAAGTTCAGTAGCGGATTTCATAAGTTAAATTTTTCATCCCGGTTAAAGATTTCGTGAAGTCCAGGAGTCCAGGGAGGAACTGTACATTACTGTAAGGTGATAGTTCCGTAATACTAGTAGGGTGATGTTTCGTACTGATGTAGCATTTTAAAAAAGGCGTATGGCCATGGGTCAGGGCCTCTGAGATTAAATTGAAATTGAAAGCTTCCGTGTTTCAGCTAAACGCATAGAGTTTTAAACCAAGCTAAGCTACGTTTTAAATTTCGATTGGCTTCGAAATTGACAGTTATTAACGATAGAATGGCTTATTTATTTCGCAGGTGCAGGCTTTCAGAGCTAAGCGGGGGCAGTCGTGGAACCAGGGACATGACTGGGGAGTGTGGGTTGGTGGGGGAGAGAGAAATTGAAAGCACCAGTTATTTTACTAACACGACGAAACACTGGGAGAGGCTAAATCAGGGTTCTGTCACCGTGCAGCATGCACGGGTCCAGCTAGTTATTCATAATCAGCGTACTGCACTTTAGCCAATGAAAAGTGGCAAACATCACATGTCATACAGTTAGTTGATGGTCGTTATAATCTGAGTTTTGTATGAACTCAGATTGTATAGTATGAACATGACCACAAGGAGAAAAAAACTTTTTTGGGTTATTAAATAAGTTTTTCAAACAGTGCAATTTTTATGTAATTGGATACGTTTCTTAGCCGAGATATGTGCATTAATCAAAACATCCAAACAAAAAATAAGAGAAAGTCAGTAAACTGCACCTCTATATAACAGATTATAAAATATCCAATTTTCGTACAGCACCGACTAGCTGCATGTGTAACAAATAAGACTAAGAAAAGCTAGAAAAGTAAAATAAAAATAGAATAGAGAAAATTGAGGCTACAACACAGCAGTCGAAACAGTAGGCTACATGATGGCATGTTCAACTGAAAGAAACGAAAAGTATGAGTAACTTCACTTTGTGAAAGCACGAGAAGTGAATAAGGCATGTGATAAGCATGCTGTAATTAAATTTAAATAATTTTTTCCACATAAGGTAAGCCATTCTTTCTGAATAAAATTTAGAAATCGACCATGTCTTTTGTAACAGAACAAAAGGACACATATAAGGTTTCTTCACCAGTTTCCATGAGTCTTCCTCTTCACTTTAAGGAATAATGGTGAGTTTTCCGCACTTTGGGGATGTTTTCTGGTGATCACCTGCACGTCCTCCAATGAGAAGTTTTCAAGAACCTTGCTAACAGTGTTAGATAAATACGGATGCAAGCCTACATTAACGGTGCCTTTTGGGCTTAATGTCAGACTGCCTGAGCGGGGAGTCGAACCCACGACCTTTGCAACCAAAGGGCGAAGTCCTACTGCTAAGCCATACTGACACAACCTGATTTTTTCGTTCAAAAGGGTTTCGAAGGTCGTGGGTTCAATTCCCCCCTCAGGCAGTCTGATATTTCGTCCAAAATGGTTTCGAAGGTCGTGGGTTCAATACCCACTCCGCCAGTCCGATATTTCGTCCAAAATGGTTTCGAAGGTCGTGGGTTCAATTCCCCACTCAGGCAGTCTGACATTTCGTCCAAAAGGCAACGGCAATAGGTTTGCACCCGTATTTATTTAACACTTCTCGAGCCATTTGGCCTTTCGTCCTGTTTAATTGCTGACAGTAACGGTGTTTAAAAAACCGTTTAAATTGTTTTAAAGTAACCAGGGGTACTTGGAAACTCCTTTTTGGAAGGCGCCGTAGTGGCAACCTGAAAACTCCACCAAAGAGCTCAAAACTCACCATTTTATCTTAGCGCCGGTGCGCACGTGCGGTACCACATTTGTGGTCGCCGCTGCGGTACCGCATTTGCGGATTGGTTTACGTGCTATCTGTTGGGTACTGCACACGTACCTGCGTCGACGTTGCGTTACCGCCCGCCGCTTGTGCGGTCGTTTTGCACCGCAATTCCCCCCGTCAACGCAGCGGTACCGCAGCGTTAAAAAAAACGCAACTGCGTCTCTGAGCACCTTGGGTGACTTGAGCGGTGCAAACGTCCACCGTTTACTGCAAAAGCGTTACCGAAAATGGCGTCCAATTTCGAAGAAATAGACGTGGAATTGTTTATTGGGGGAGTAAAGAACTATCCTGAAATATGAAATGTTGTTGCAGAAATGATTGAAGACCCATTGGGAGTTAATCTGCAAAGGATGTATAACATTTTCCCCTGGTACGTCTTAAATTAGTACATCAATGTACCAAACTTCGTCGCATTGGTTTTAAAATATACTTTTTGTTCACGAGGTAGGCAAAAAAAAGCAATATCGTCTCATTGGTTTCAAACTATAATTTGTTGTACACGAAGTTAGGGAACCGAACGCGCCCATACGTCACCGAGGCGGCACCGCAGCGTTAACGCACGTTAATAAAACGCACGTGTGCGTTAATTGGATGCGTCACCGCAGCGGCGCCGCAGCGTTGCCGAGCGTCCAAAAAATGCACGTGTGCACCGGCTCTTATAGTATTGAAAGCCTATATCAGGCATAAGCATCAAAGTTACAGATTCTAGAGTCGGTGTAACGACCATTAATGCATTCAGAGCATTGCTGGAAATACGTTTTCTGGACCTATTTCTAGCAGGATATACAATATTGTGAGTTTATTGTGAGGATAAAAAGGGATCCGAATAAAAATAACAAACACCCGTAAAGGCCCATACATTTGTTGTACTGGCTGTTTGTTGTATTTGTTGTACTGGCTGAATTTGGGTAAAAGTGCCCTTTAACCCGTAAAGAGCATGGGGTAATAGACAACTGATATTTTAAGTGGCGTTTTTTTTTCAAATCGTTCAAGTTGCTGTACTTTAATTTCTGAATATCTCCCTAATATTTGAATTTTAATAATGAAGTTAAAGTTGAACGTTAAAGGATGAACCTGGGAATTGTTTCCCTACACATTGATTGATGAATTTGTAGCGGACAGAGAATGTTTGTAAAAAAAATTTGAAATGAGATATTCGAAGTGAGATGAATCGTATAATGAGTTTAGAAATTATGAATTTTGTGTATGCATAGCTGACAGACAGACACAGCAGATAGACACCAGCACATGATGACAAGATTCTTTACTGTGTTTCGCATTGTTGAAACCGGACGGTATCTCTCGATTTAAGACAAAAATGTCCATGACAGTGAATATCATTTCTGTGCTTAAAAATTTGGTGATTGACGGAGGAGTTAAACATGTCTCTGCTCACGTGAGTAGCGTCTTAGGTAATAACCGAATATTTTCATAATAAAAATATGGAAAAGGGACAAAGAACTTCAAATAGGAAAATTCAAATCTATAAAAAATATCTTTGTATTTTTAAAATTAGTGCAAATACTTAGTCACAACATACTGTTGCTTCACACCAATTAATTCCTTTTTTTGAATTTCTGTGTCTGCAAACAATTTGCCAAATTATGATGCTATATTTCTTTCTACATAGTCAAGAAATTATACGAATGTCGCTATTCCTTGTTTGGCAATATCATCAGTGCGGAAGATCCCTCCAGTTTTGTAAGGTTAGTTTCCACTTTTTGTTCTCTAATTCTCATTGTATCACTTCTTCATTTACGGGGAATGATGACTGCAGTTGGTGTTTTGCAATAAAGTCTGGATGGTTGTATGACCCGTATCCACAGCTAACCGCTCATATGGGGTATGAGAGTTATCTGTCGTTTTGTGCACGCTACATTTGAATTTCTGCTTCAAACCAATGAAAATAAAATGAGACCCAAATTTATTCGAAAATCGTTATTCGTCAGCCGTCTTAGTAAACTTCAATTATTTTGGGGTTGAAGAGGCAAATAAGTAAAAATCCGAACCGATGACTTACCACAACAAATGAAAGGCAATTTAATTTTCGACAAATTATTTTTTGCCTTGGTCACAAAAAAACCCATGAAACCTACAATAAGAAGCCGATGATAGGATGAGTTTACTACTCACAATCCACCATTTTGAATTGGGTTGGATACACCAACCCAATTCAAGATGGTGGATCGGTTGGAGTGAACTCACTCTCTCATTGGCTTTTGTGTTTTTCATGGTTTTTATTGTAACAAGACAAAAAACAATTTATCACAAATTAAATTGTTTGATTTGTTGATGCACTTATGGCTTGTCATAGCTGTCAGGAGCAGATCTTTATTTGTCTGCTGCAATAATATTATGCTGAGAAGTAAGAATCAGGCTACATTAAAACTCAGGACTTCAGGATGCCATCCAGACAGTGGATTACCACTTACTGTGTGTGTAAAATAAAGGAGTAGACTCGTGTGTATAAGGACAGGATGCACAATGTATTTTTTTACGTTGGCTCCCGTAAATCAAACGTCAAGCTGCTCGACCTAATGAATTCCTACGTGCAGTGTCACACAAAGGAAAAACAGGGAATCAAACTCAACATGCGCGTTATTTCGCAGGCTTTTCTAACTTTTCCTATAATAAAGCCAGAATTAACTTGGATGCACTCTGTGTCCTGCCCAATAAACCATCTGTATGTAATCATATTAAACCTATGGCATAACATCTGCAAGACTATGTTGAACTCCTTAAGACATTTAAACTTTACAATTTTTCCATCACAGACAACATGGCTCACGAGTATAAATTCGTAATCTCCGCCAGTCTTACTTCTACTCACTTCCTGCACGACTTTAAGCTACTATTTTCTCCTTGGTTTTATTTCTGCCGTCATTTTAAGGTTTTGCTGTTTGGTTAAATGGCTTCCCTTTGTTTTTCTTTTCTTTTTTCCCCCCTTTTTGACTTTTACTTTGTGCATTTGTTATATGGCATAGGTACAAGTAACTTTTTCCCTGAATCCTTAAGTTTTTTTCTTTAAACTTAAAACACAGCTGTTCAGCGACCAGCCGAAACTTCAAATTTCAGTGCATTTATTATTTTTAGTATTTTTTGTTTGTAAGCATCTACAGGTTTCTTACTACGTATTTGACTGCTGTTTTGCATTTTTCCAATACAAACCTCTGGTTGCATCAAATGTTCTAGTAATGGAGGCACTACCAAGAGGTCCGCTATCTGTTTACTAGAATTTTTTTTTTGGGGGGGGGGGGGTGATTTCTGGGCGAGTTTCCCTTGAATTTAACGATGCCACCAGTCTGTATTAAACAATGGCCTTATGACAATAAGTAGTGGTTATTGGCATACTTTTGCAATAATGGTCTCTCTACGTGGTTTATTGTGATAGTTTTGGTTTTTCCGAGGCGTTAAGAGCCGAGGAAGCAAAACTATCACAGTAAATCACGTATAGAGGGACATAGGGCCTTAGGGCTTCGGGCAGATGACCAGGAGTGGTTAACGCTCGTTAAACCCTTTTTAATAACTAATTTATCACCATACTTTAAATACTTTTTTTCCGTTTGTGGAATGGATTCGAGTTGTTTCTTGTCATTTTTCTTGGTTCAACAATTCCTGGCGTTCAACAATCGTTGGCCGCTACAATGTTATTACAACAATAACCACGAGACTATGCTGGCGCGTTTCTTTGTCGAATCATTCTTCCGTGTTCTCAATATGAAGCCCGACTTGAGAGTTTCGATTTCTATAATGATGACGTCGAGGAAAATGCTGCAGGTTATGTGGACATTAATTTAAAGACAATAAAAAATAACGATTAACGATTGAGTGTTAGTATTGCTTGTTAGGTTTTTTTTGGGGGAGGGGGGCTAGCTTTACTCTTATTTTGTGCGTTAACTAAATATTTACGTGAAAAGTTTTAGCACAGCGAGTGTGTTATGTTGAGTTCAAATTATCAAATTTTCCGTTAGGTTCTTGAAAATGTTGGTTGCCAAAATGAAAAAAAATGTAGAATCGTTATTTTATGAAGCCGTTCGGTATTGTTCTTTGTTCTTCTCTTTGAAATTATTTTTGTCAAAACTTGACAGCGAAAGTCCTGTTGACCTTCTCTCTGCCTACGTGATAAAACATTTAGGTTGGCGTTATTGTTCATTGTTAAAAGTGTAGCAATAAGTAACTTATTCTGACACTTATAACAATATGAACGCTGACAGGATAGCATAGAAACTGTAAAAGTGTACCAATAAGTGACACTTACAACAATACCGTATCCGATTTATTTAATGCTTTAATGCTTTATTCGAGTTAAAATGGCCTTGAAGCCGTACACTCGGTCAAGGAGACTTAAATACTACTTATATCTAACATGGCACACCCAGTACACCAGTACACCCACTATTCCACAGGTTCACACAAAAGTCGCACATGCCCTATACAACTCTACCCATTGGGAGAGACTCTACCTATTGCTGAGTTTTATAACAATGAAAACGAAAAAAGTATGGTGATAAGAAAAACTAAACCGAGAAACAACAGACTGTTCTCACCAAGACTGTTCTACCAACTATTCTCAAAGAGCCAGTCTTAAGTGCATACTGTTTGCTTTGTTAATCCTTTACCTTGTGATTTATTCTTTACTTATCCCCTGAATTTATGAACATGGCATTTTAAATTTCATGTTTAGTAAAACGGATGAAACTAAAGCACAACAATTATTTTTGCAACAAGTAACGACAGTTTTTTTTCTTTAACGGCGGAACAAATATCAAGTTGGTTAAAACATCTTTTGCTGAACGCACCTGCACGAAAGCACACGAATTGACCCTGCTGCATTGTTATTATGTTTTAGGTGTTACCACACGGGGGAAGAATATACGGAATTTCCACATGCCTTGGACAAACCAAACGGTGACACAGAACACATCAAACTAATTTATGGAAAAGTTGCACAACGTCTTCCAGAGCAAACTGGCTTTACCATGTGTTTTTTCATGGAAATCAATGGCACACACGATGTGCAAGTATTAAAGCTCGTAGAATCAGATGGATCTACCGTGTTCCTCTCTTTGGGAATTAAGGGTACAAAAATTATTTTGTCCATGAATGGCAAAGAAAAGGAAACTCCACTGGATGTCGTCCGCAAAACTGAATGGAGTTACTACAGTTCCTACTGCATTGTGCGATCGGCTAACAATGGAGATATCACGTTCTACCAGGACGGTAAAAAGAAACCGAGTGTAACTGGTTTTGAGACGGGTTACAAGATTCCTTCTAGTTATCTTCTAATCAGTCAGCTACTAAAACATCCTGTAACTGACGAGGAATATGCGGAACCAGGAGAACTTCCGTTGAGGATGTCATATGTCAACTGGTGGAATCGTGCATTGGATGCTGTTGAAGGTACGTAATCTACTTTAGATAGATGCTCCTTGTCTAAAACTATAAGTGCATTGTACACACTTGCCTGTCATCTTGTTGCATTCGCCACCATAGGAACAGAGCGTGTGATTATACCTGAGGAGGGGAAGAACAGTTTCCCCAAGTTGGGGTAGTGGGAGGAAGTTGCCTCTACAATGCTGATCCCCCTTCCTATCTCACCCTCATCTCCGCTACTCCGTCCTCTCCCTCCTTTATCTTTTTTTTTTTCATGTGTGTACTGAATCTTCGACAATTTCCCAGTGGGGGAGGCAGTTGTCCTCTTCACTGTGCCACTGATCGATCGCTCCTCCCTGCTTTTTCATTTTTGTACTGGCCCGTTCCCTCTCCCTCCTTTACTTTTCTTTTTATTTTTGAATCGAATTTTTTCACCAATTTTTTTCTGGGGGCAGTTTCCCCGGCTTTCCTCCCATACCAACAGGGTGAGGCAAAAATCTGGTCACACGCAACTAACTGCTGAATATATAGCGGTCCTGTGGTAATTCTGAAGACATATTTGTAATTTAAGTCATATATGGCGAAGCCAATGAAGACATTTTCAATGACCTTGAAAGCTGTATTCAAGGTCATCCAAATTCTATCTTCCAAACGGGACATGATACAGCACAAAAGTGATAGCGTTAGCATTAAACATGACAAACTACGAAAACAGATTGAAAATCAGAGCATAATTACGATAGTTACGAGGAAAACAAAATAGCAACAATGTCTTCCCTGAACGTTTTAACTGCCTTGCAGTGAAGCTTAGGGGGCTGCCTCTGCAAGCGAGTGCACGTATGTGATCCGAGTATTTCCTGCGTCTATCAATACAAGTGAAGTGCAGTTCAGGGTGTAATAAAAGAAAATGTATCATATGGTTTAGGCCTAAAGTATTGAGCCATGATTCACAACACAGAAAGCTACGTTATTTATGTGCTTATTTATGATTTTACATTTATTATTTCTTTTTCCAGTGTTGATGCCCCTTTGAGTGACATCCAGCCATGTTTCGAATAAATTGCTCAATGCAAATCGCATTGTTGTTACGAATGCCCACACTTCATTTCAAAGGCGGGAAAACCCTGGGCATTTACATGTACGAATGCCCGCACTTTTTTATGGCTTCATTGGCGCGAAGCTCCGATATGATCACACTCTAATGTAATCTTAGATCGCGCATCACGCAAAAACCACAAGGACTATACAAACCAAACTTTGCATGTAGTAGCCACTCTGGTAGTTTTTCCCTGGTTGAATGATATCACTACTTTCAAAGGCCGATTCTTTTTGGCCAAACAGCCAAACAGCAAAGAAAGTGGAGCCTGTTCCATTATGTCGACAGTGGAAGTGACGACGGCCCTAGGAAATCATTATGGTATTACAGATTACTTCCGTTAAAGAGTAAATTACAGTTTTATGCTGAACAAGGAGCAAGTGACAAGAATAATTTGCGTCACTGGTTCATTGCTAGAGGCGAATTTACATTTCTGCCACCTGGGACTACGCAGAATTTGTCCCCCACCCCCCAAAAAAGTGCTTTCATCGGCTTTTGTTTTTCAGGAAAAACATTTCAGGGTAGACCTACGATTAGGATACTCTGAAAATAAGGCAGGTGGGTAGCATAACAAGGGGGCACTGCATAGTTTGTAAGTGCCGGCATCTGCATGTGAAAATAAATTTTTTTTTTCTGGGAGGGGATCGCAAAATTACACCAAACTTTGCGACCCCCTGCAGAAAACGTATGTACGACCACTTTATTGTTAAGTTACAATTATTTTTCTTGTTTTGTGAAATGTATAGCACCATAAAGAAAAGAGCGTTTGGAGAAAACATCGAATAAATAGATTTTTTTCAAAGATTTGTCGGCTCGTTTTTTGGGGACACTTTCATTCCTGTCCCTTGCAGTCCCCTTCGCCCCGCCGTTATTTACGTCATATCTTCCAGTCGGTAACATGTACTTTCGAATAATACTACAATTAAAAAACAAAAATGAGCTCGTTTGATGTTTCAGGTAAGGTTTAACTGATCCGAAGTCAAAACAGCAAAGTAACACAAATAAACTTTCCTGTAAGGTTTCACATATCGCAGTGTTCCTGTACTGTTTAGTCCACATGAAACCTTACTGCTGTATTCACATATATTTACAGTTTTTACTTTAGAACATGATATGTCTGATTGGTTCATTCTACTTGGCCAAAGGACATCGCTGAAATATCGTAAAAACTATACTTTTAGTGTGCTTAGTACAGACCTACAGATTAACTAATTCAGGGTTCGTGCGACTCCTTGAAATCTTGGAAATATCGTTTAAAATAAAAATGAAATACCAGTCCCGAAGTCTTGAATATGAAATCTTAAAAACTGGTGTATATGTATCAATAGGATGAACGGAAAGGAGACGACCTTACTAGAATAACAATGACAAATTTAGCCCAAAAAGTAAGCGAGTGTGTAGCCTATGTTATGTACTATATTATTTTTACAACAATTTTGAAAGTTGGGATATGGTTTCGAATTTATTTACGTGTCTAATGGTTGAATAGAGCAGTAAGGTTTCACGTGGAGTAAACAGTACAGGAACACTGCGGTATGTGAAACCTTACAGGAAAGTTTATTTGTGTTACTTTGCTGTTTTGATTTCCGATCAGTTAAACCTCACCTTAAACATCAAATGAGCTCGTTTTTGTTTTCTAATTTGTGATATTTTGACATACCATGCTGGTTGTCTGTACTCGTTGCAAATGCACTGAATTTCGCTCTCTTCACTCGCTCATTCAGAGTAAGTCTTTCTTTTGGAAGTTGGTTTGTCCGCAGCTATCTACCATCAGTTTTGTTTTTATGTAAAATGATTGTGAAGTCCTCTCTCCAGCAAAACTAAAACTATTAATTTCTCCGTTTCTATTCAATATATTTCGATCAAACTTGGCCAGACAGTATAGATAGTAACTTTTGCCAACTTTACACCAACTTTTAAGCAATTCCGTGCAAGACTAAACGTAGGGAGCCACACGTAAATTTGAAAACTGTTCACTTGTTGTTGTTGTTGTTCTTGGCTGACACGATTTCAGAAAAAAATTACTGCACCTATCTAAAATATGAAACATGATCTGACCCAGAAATTTCCCTGGACTTCAACCTTACAGGGACCACTTTTTCGATTGGTCGATCCATTCCAGAGTTGCGGGACGTTAAACGATCATTTTGATTGTTTTACATTGTTTTAATCATTGTATTTAGGGAACAATGCCACTCAGTAAACTCCAGATTCATTCTTATTGCACGTGTTATGTCTTTGCTAAAAAGCTGATTGTGGAACGGTAAAATGAAAGCATGGAAGTTAAGCAACATTGGGCTGGATTGATATTGATACTTGGGTGGGTGACTGCCTGGGAATCTGGCTGTTGCAGACATAGGGCCTTAGGACTTCGGGCAGATGACCAGGAATGGTTAACGCTCGTTAAACCCTTTCAAAACCTTTGAAAGCATGGACAGCGTTAGGCTAGGGCCTCAAATAAATTTGTGATCGAAAGTATGGACATAGGGAAAGGTTGTCTTGGCGATCTTTTTAGACATCAAGGCAGCCTATGATACTGTGTCCATAGCGTGGGTCAAGACCGCCCTAGTCCGGATGGGAGTCAGTGAAAGGCTTATTGATACGGTCGTTGCACTTTTGGGTGCGTGAACATTTGTAACAAGGGTAACCGGCAATTGGTCGGCTGAAGCAACTACCAGCAGAGGACTTCCGCAAGGGAGTTGCTCGAGTCCGACGCTCTTTGCGGTTGCAATCAACAAAGTTCTGACTGAAGTAGGGCTTTCTTCAAATATTGTCTGCTATGCAGATGATGTGGCAGTCTGGTTTGTTGGTGACGTTTTGGAGCTGCTGACGGAACGAGCGCAGGAGACTCTTCGTAGTATACAACGGTTACTTGGTAGACGCGGACTGCTCCTAGCTCCTGCGAAGACCGAAGTTGTGGTGTTTACGAAGTACACCAAAGTTGCTCTGAATTGTGAACGGCTGCGGGTGGGTGATCAGGTTGTTGGCCCGACGTCACATTTGAAATATCTGGGTGTGGTACTGGAAGACTCTTGACTGGTCCCGGAATGTAGCACGAGTGCGCGACAAGTTGCTGGCTCGGACGGCAATGTTACATACTCTGTGTAGTGGCAAACACGTCACTAGAGGAGCTCTTTTGATGGCATAGTGCACTTTTATACGATCGGTGATGGAGTATCACTTGTCATTTGTGGCTTTGTCCAAGAAGCATTTGAAGATATTGCAAGTTGCAGTCATTGAGTGTTTGCTGGCTGTTTTGGGCTTCATTGGCTCAACCCCCGTTCAAGCTCTGTGGGTAGAGTGCAGTGAGCAGCCCCTTGAGTATAGGGTGAAGGAGCTACTTGTGGTGCTCTGTCTGCACAACCTGAGTCGTGGCCAGAACGATCCAGTAGGCAGAATACTAGACGATTATGGGAAGCTAAGTGAGAAAGCTAGGAGTATACTTGGTAAGGCGGGTCCGGGAGTATCGTTACTGCGACAGGTATCGAACAGTGCCATACCAGTTGCTAACGCTCGGTCACTCAGTCCCTGGAGTTGGTGTCCTGAAGTAGCTAAAGTTTTCCGGCCGAATGGCTCTGAATGTGCCGTTTACTGTGATGCCACCTTTAGTGCGAGTGATGGGACAGGAGGAGTGGGTGTGGCCATCCCATTGCTCAAGATAATTGTTCGGCGCAGCGTGACTGCTGTAACGTCGCAGTGTGACTGATGTAACGTCGAGCTGCCTTTGTGAGCTGCTGGCTATCTCTGTAGCTCTTGATGTTGCACTTGCATTAGAGCTGCCATCGTTTGGCTCTACACGGATTCGATGGCTGCTTGTAGATTTTACAAGTGTCACGTGAGAATCTTGAGGTATGTGACCCATTGGTCTATACGATATTGTGGAAACTCTGGATGGCGTCTCGGAACAGCAGTATTGCGCTCAGGTGGATGAAGGGACACTGCGGTAATCCGGGCGATGTCCTAGCTGATGGGCTGGCCCGTGAGGCGATAGCCGAAACTTTCCTGCTTGTCACTCTGGTGCTTTACGCGTGGATGCGGAGACCAATTGTTAAGCAATGGGCGCTTGCTGAGTGGCAAAAATAATGGGAGGCATCTGAAGCGGCTGTGGCTTTTTACATGATGCACCCAATGTGTGCTGTGCAGTCCAAGATGGACAAGATGGCCTTCTGTAAAGCCAAAGTGCTGTCCAGGCTGCGCGTTGGGCACACCTTACTGTGTGCGCATCAATTCAAGTTCGGCTGGGTTAGCACACCAACCTGTCATTGCGCCGCGAGGACGAGACACCGGCCCACATTCTCTTCCACTGCAGAAAATATGATAGGATGCGTGTGTTGTTGGCCTCCTGGGTGCGTGATTTGCCCACAGTTCGGAATCTGCTGTCATTCATGAATGGCAAGCAACCGTATGTTAAGTTGCGTGCAATTGCTAAGTTTTGTTTAGTTTCTAAGATAAGTGTGTAGGCAGTTAGACGTCTAGTGTGTTGAGGGCTCTCCTGCTTCCTCCCTGATCCGGTGAAGTTTTGGTTCGAAATGTGCAGTCCAAAATGTGCAGTGATGGTGAATGAGTGTAAAGTTTGGAGCCCGCTGGAACTTTCCCTACATGGGAGAGAGAAGGTTGCATTTGCTCAGCGGATGCCGCAGTAGAGCTGTAATGTAGTGCACCAATGGTGTGATGCGATGTAGTCCGGTGTAGTGTGGTGTGGTGCACTGTGTGTGTAGAGTAGCATAGCTGTGCGTATTGTATACACAGTGTAGTTGGGGCGTATGGCTTTGGGCCATGGCTCCGTAACAAATATGAAAGAATCAGTGTTTCAGCTACACACATATATTTTTAAACCAAACTAAGCTGCGTTGTTCCACCTCGAAATTGGTCAGTCTAGATTATCCATTTCTGGGACCAGTGTCCTTGTCTCTAAATAAATCTGAATCAGTGGGTAAATGAGTTAACGAAGCTATCCGTCCGGATTAAAGACTGGCCTTGCGATAATACAAGATCCACTAATCTGAGAAATAAAGAAAACTGCTACCACTGGGAAGCGGACCCAGGACCTGCTGCAGGTTCTTAGTCCAGGACTTAGGTTCGAGTCCCAGTCGAGAAATTGTCTTTTCTTTCTTTCTTGCTCAGCTTAGTGATCCTGTGTTCCTACGCGGCCTGTCTTGTAATGCAGACTGTTTGCTTCACTAACTAAAACACTAACTTAAAAGACACTCAGAAATGAAAAAGTTTTGGATTAGGTACAGCATTAAGTCAAATGCAAACATTCGTTTTTATTTATTACATGTTAGGGATTCTACTGGCGAACTGGTGTGTAAGATGTTAGTAATTCGACTGGTGAACTTATGTTCACTGCAAAAGCTAATAATAGTATGTTTTAGGCGTTTACCATCTGGGCAATTGAAACTAGAAGTAGTGATAAAGTAGGGTAGTTAAAATGCACTAACGTTTTTAATCCTTTAATCCCCCATTTTGCCATACGGCTCACTTGACAAGCGAAAAAAAAACAGAGTCCAAACGCGCGCAAGCACAGCCCAGTGGTTAGAGTCGTCTCCTATCCAACTGAATGCTGGTTCGAATCCCACAACCGACAGAGTTCCATATAAACCGAAAAAAAAATATGCCGGGATGTATGTGTTGCTATTAAATAGTGAAACAATGCAGAAGCTGCAATCAGATCCCCTGTTAAAGTGTTATTTAGTTATGAAAGGGAGTTCAGACATCCGTCTGACAAATAGATCCGGAACGATTGTAGTAAAATACTTTTATCTTTCTATTTACAGCTGATAAAGCTATCTCATGCGATGGAGGCGTTCCTTCAGGACAAGTTATTGGCTGGCGCAACATTACCTTTGATGAGGTTAAAAGCATGAGAATATAATTGAAAAGTAAGTAAAAATTTAATACACACTGAAGCAATGTAGGCGTACAGTTAGCTATTTTACAGAATAGAATAGACGTTGTCGGCCAGTAAGCTATACAGCTTTTTGAAGGCCCAAGCGGCAGATGTTAAGTGAAAGGAACCACCATCGTAAACAGTTGTTTTTTGCCGCAGGAGGGAGGAAACCGGAGTACCCGGAGGAAACCCTCGTGCAACGGGCGGGAAACAACTGGAGAAAAACCCGTACATACAGGATACGGCCGAAATGTATTAAAAGGACATACCTTCTCACTATACTCGAGCATCCTGCGCAAAATAGCTTTTGCAACATTTACATGCATCTGAAGTAATGTTGCAAAACTGAGACACACGGGAGAGCCAACTGGGAGGAATGTACCTTTAATAAACTTCATTAATAGAATCAAGAATATTACTCTGGATTGTAGAATGTATAATATACTACAACTGAAGAGTCGACTGCCATATTACATTGTTTCTTCTTGTCTAGCAGCAGAGGACTGTCCAACTTTAGACTCAGTCCTTCGCACTGCCATTTTACGCTTATGGATGTAAATAATTAAATCTTTATTTATTTACCCATTGTGCTAATTGCGTCTTACATTTTGCTAGTTAGTGAAAACTGACTGTCCTATTTTAGGTTCTGGTTGGCTATTTGCGCGGATTATCGGACAAAATTGGATTGATCATGCCTGGTTAAATTTCTCTTCGAGCAGACGGACCAACATGGTTACCTTATCTCTCACTTCATCGCTTTCACGACGTGAAAAAAAACACTGAATTCATGGGCTGGGGAGATTGTGTGGAATGTCTTCAAATAAATCAAGGCTCAGGAATCAAGGCCAGCACTGCCACTGGAATTTCCTAGAGAATGGCAAGACGTATCTTGTCAGTAGCAAACGCCATACCAACAGCTAAAGTTAGGATTACGTCTAATGCCACAGCATATGTACACCACAGCAGCACAATGCATGTTCAAGGTCCAGTCACACGTGTGATAGGTGATTGTAAACCATCATAAAACATAGCTTCTTCCGGTGGCCAATCAGAACCTAAAATAGTATAGGCATATCATGGGAGTTATGACGACCAATTACTTGGTCAAGCGAGCACTGACACAATACAATGTTTAGCGCTGTGTTGTTCAAATTATATCAAAAATATTTTTCGTACCCACTTAAGGTTATGTGATTTCTGTCCTGTGCTCAACTTAGGTGAGTTCATCAAATTGCGCTGCGAACGAATCCAACATACATACATCTCTGAGAGATAACAAAAGAGTATAAATAATCTTGCTCGAGAGCAAACTAACACCGAAGGGCGTTCATATTAATTAAATATTTCTACAATTTAATTACCTATTTTCTTCAATAATAATTATTGACATTATGTTTGTCACGGTTGTTGCTGCATTCTTGCTACTCCGTGAAGTTTAGTGTTGGCTGAAAAGAGCAGTGTCTTTTTATTGTAAATTTCCAACAGGCACTAAGACTTAATTTTTTTTTTGCCGGATGGAATTAGTCAGGCAACTGTCAGCAAAATGAGGGTTATTAATAACAGAATAGACGACTTATCGGTGGTGTATACAAACTAGCATTATCATAGTACAGCATAGTTATTTTTGAGTTCACACCTCTTACCGGTATCAAATTCCAGTGTGTTAAATGATGGAATTGGTATTTTAATGGAAAGTGGAAAGAACGACGTCAGAGTGTGATTTCAAAATAATTTATTTACGCTTTCAACTGATTATGAGTAAGTAGACCATGAAACTATTGTAAAATAGTAACTTGCCTCTATCAAAACCCGGAAAGGGACAGCTACAAGAAATCCGAAACATAAATGATTTGAGTTTTAATTATCGTTGCAATTTCAGCCTTCCTCAAAGCAAACGTGAGGTGCTTTGTATCTACGCGTAAAGCAAGGCATACCGTTAGATTTCCAATTTGTAGAGACATCATGGACCACAATCCTTCCAATACACTTCATTACACCTAAATTTTCTGTCTCCTCATGTCAGTCTGCATGTATGTATGCATGCATCAAGCTGTGATCATAGTGTGGTTCATTTGAATAAGTTTTTTTAATTCTTTTTGCCTTACTTATACTCTGAAGTAAACCAATGTAAACCAGAAACCAAGCCACTTAATTGGATCTTGTCGTTACAGAGCATTATCAACACTAACCGACTGCTCTCTTTGGACAAAAGGATCAAATCAATATTTTGTTTTTCCTTGTGTCTAACCATGGTTCAGATACCCCCTTCATGTTCAAACTATTCCTTGAACGATTTTACACTTATCGTTAGTATGGTTTCTTCTATTGAATGGAAATAAGAATTATCTGATATTTCTGCTGAGACTTGACTGTGCATTATTGAGAATTCTCTCACTGATGTGAGGAATTTTATTGTCCCCTGTTCTTCTTTGCTGAATCGCAAATTTCGACCTCCTTGGCTCACACATGAAATAATGCAGCAGTCAACAAAAAAAATACATGGAACTGCCATAGATCTAATCGGACTATATCCAACCAAAATAACTATACTGAGGTTCGAGCCAATGTATCCTCATCTGCTCTGAGCTTCCAAACGTAGTTACGAGACTAAGCTTCTTGCTAATAGCAACGCCAATCCTGAGAAGTTTTTTGCCTATTAGAACAGTAAACCTACTTCTAAAACGCCAAGCTCTGTCAGGGATGCTAATGGAATCCTACTGCATACTGGTGGTGAAGTACTGAATGAATTCAGTGACTTCTTTTACTCAGTTTTCCTAAATCTTCAGCCTAGCTGTGCCTAGCTAAGCCAGTTATTAGTGGCATTCCACAGGGATCGATTATTGGTCCTTTACTGTTCTTGATGATTTATTGATCATCTCCTGGTGGATAATCCCGACTCTATTACGCCTAAATTCAGTGACAACGTTAAAGTTACGCCAACATGTTGCAATCGAAAATGAGTATTTTGAATTTTCACCTCTGGTTCACCTCTAACGGTCGTAATATTTTGTATGGGCTTTCTGCGTGTATGTTAGACCCATTCTAGAATATGCAGTCCCATTTGTCCCCACACTTATTTAGGACATTAACCACGTCTAGTCGATGCAAAGATCGTTCACCAAGTGTAGGTTGGGTTTTAGGGATAAACCGTACAGAGATTCTCTAACAACTTTAAAAGCTGATTAACTGGTAACTTAAAATTTAAAACTGACCTTGGGTTTACTTACCGTACTTCCTTTTGTACGAGCTTTGAAGTGTTGATTGCAGCCGTATCTTCGCCATCCACTTTGACGGTAGTAGTAGGGGTCATCCCTTCAAACTTACTATACAACCTAATGTGCGCGATTGTCGTACGTTTTTCTTCTCAGATTGCGTTGTTAATTATGGCAGATGTCGTTATTGCACCTCATGACTATGTTTCAAATACAGACATGCACAATGTGATTTAACGAGATATGTCAGGTGTGCCTAGCTAGTTTCACTCTTGTGTTTAATATCAATTTTGTTTTATTCACTTCTCAGCCTTTTAACTTTTCCTGTGGTACATGTTAGTGTTCAACCGAGACCATTCCTTTTTCCTTTCCATGTCCTGGTGCATACAATGTATTTATTTATTTATTTATTTTATTTGGCTGCAACACTCCTCTACCACGAAAGGGCCATTCCCCACGTATTTTTTTTAAAATTTTTGCTGCCTCTGTTTATATACACCTATGTGTCTTCAAAACTGCTATCTCTGCAGGGTCAAATTTCACCACCTACTGTTTAACAAAAACAGTGCTTCCTCTCGTTATACCCCTCTACCCCTCTACTCGTGCTATTATCTTCGCTAAATTTATTTTTGTAGATTCTTTTGCTTATGAATGGAATGCTCATGGTTGTTCCGATTTACTAACATGGCTACATTTCCAGTCCTTCAAATTACAGGCCCGTAAGCTTCTTTCCTATTTTTTAAAGGATTTTTGTAGTTTTTTTCACCGTTTTCTGCCCGATTGGCTTAACCTTCATCATCGTCTTCACAATTCACAACATGGTTTTCGTAAGGGAGAGTCCTGCCTCTCTAACCTACTTGTCGCAATATTAAGCACGGGACTTCCTCAGAAATTAAGTTGGCTTATGATCTAATGTATTTTGGCTTCGACAAAGCATTTGATCCATTTTTGTATTCTACCCTTAAACTAAATGCAGCCGAAATTTCTGATGTGTTTGTCCAGAATTATCTTGTCATATTAGCATAATCGTAAAGAGAGAGTACGTATTGGAACTACTTTTTAGGTTTGAGCACTAGTAATTTCTTGTGTTCCTGATCAGTGGAAAAAAGCCAATGTTCTCCACGTCTTACAAAACTGGCACCACTTTTCAGTCTTTAAAAGCCGTATGTTAAATTTTACCATGTTTGTCAAATGTTATTTTGTTATAATCAGACTTACACTCTGTTTAATTTAAGAGCATACCCTTCAAAATGTGTTTTTTACATGTAACTCTACTGACTTACAGGGTAAAGATGACAACAGTTAACACCTCCGGCAAGTACAGCAATCACTTATGGAATCATTTAGGACGAAGGACACTTATAGAAAAAATTGTCAAAGCTTACAGTCTTTTTTGTTTGGATAATCAATCCATCTGTATAACCCATATGTTGATTATGCTTTTATACTGTTGATTTATACTGTTGATCACATTGTAGTAAGATTGTATTAAACTTCGTTTGTTTATTGTGTCACATGTAATTTGCAGGTAATGTCACTTGAATAAATACATCTTGATCTAAAGCAAGTACTAGTTTTAAAGATTTTTTATTTTTGTAATAAATCGCGGCACAATACTGCAGTGATGAAAGGCAAGATTATAACTGCGACCAAAAAAATACATTTACAGGACATACATACATTTATGGCTAAACCTCGCAAATAAATAGTGCATCTGTGGCCAGATGTAATAGGCAGCTTTTGAAATGGAAGCTCATACAAAATGAGGAAAGAAAATTTTACAAATACAAGAAATCAGAAGCAAGTAAATTATGATTTTAAGAAAAAAAATAAGCAAAAATCAATGAGTGCTGCAAACATGTAATAAATAGGCTTTCCTATCCACCTAAACCATGAAGAACCTTGTAGGATATTGTGAACTCAGCATACCCTTCAAAATGAACGAATTATTCTACTACCAGGACAGGGAGTAACGCACTACTGATAAACTAGACATTTTCATTTTTAAAAAGTTTCATACATTTTGGCGTCATTTTTGTTGTAAAGAAGGCTAACAGAAAGATCACTAAGTTTGTATAAATAAATCCTTACATCATATAAAGATTGGTCAAAATTTCTATCAAAGTCAGTAATGTGTTACATTTTATTGATTTGTACATTTTAATTATTGAACAAACTCTAAACTACTTAATGTTTTAATGATTGAACCAAATTAGGTAAACACAATTACGACAAGGAACCCTTGTACTCTGGAGACTCTAGATGAAGGACGGCCCACTGGCTACGGTATCTCAAGACCAACGAGGCTAGGATGAACCGACCGGGCTTGTAAGAAGTCTGCTTGAATGGTGAGCAACGAACGTACATCACGTATGTGCCCGGGGGAGGGGAGAAAAGGGAAACCATGGAGACGACCATCGAAATGTGCGGACCAACAAGAATACCGTTGGGTTGTAAAGACGTCGGTGTTCGTTGTTGATGGCCCTCCTAGGTGACAGGTGCAGTGTTCGAAACTTGGGGACCGATCATAGACGAGTGGTTTTGGTTGCAAGAAAGGCACAAAAAAATCGAATAGTCGATCACATGGGAACGAGCCGTTGCCAGAAGGAAAGAAACAGTTATGGCTAAGTAGGACAAGAGTTCCGGTGCATGATGTAGTCCATGAAGGACGACAACATGAGGGGCTTGGGGACAGCCGGCCGTCCAGGAAGTTCCGACGAAGCAGGTGGTTTGGCTGGATACACAGATGTTGCGGGGATAGGCGAAGGTATGTCAGCAAAAGGGAACGGCCAGCCTGGTTGGGTGGCTCGGTCGGAGCCAGCGTAGAGCCGATGAAGACAAAACTGGTGGCACAGAAAGCACCAGTGGTGTACGCATGTGCACCAGGTAATGGTCGAAATGGTAGGAGACAAAAGAACACGAGAACAGTCGTTAGTCAGAAGGGGAAAACTTCATGACAGAAGAGGAGGTAGAGTATGGTGTGCAACAAAGTGGGCCTGGAGTACACAGATTGTACCAAGCAACGAAGTGGAGCCGGTTGCAAAATCCGTGGCGGAGTCTACTATAGACGAAGACCCCTGTCCTGCTAAATGAGGCCAGGAGACAAGGTGAGTTGACATAGCAGGCTGGGGGTTCGTAGGATCGCCGGTCGGAGCGACAGCAGTCGCAATTGATGAATGAAGAAGTAACGAAGTGGGGGTGTCACGTACGGCCAGCAATGGGCGGGTTTTAGGTCTAGGCGTATCTACATAGGCCTCCATATGAAGCGATCGCTACAAGTCTTGAAAAAGAGACAAGAAAACAGATCCACTCATGGCACAGGACACTGAGGGGACAGCAGTTAATGCCATCATCAAGCGAAGGTGGATCATCGCCGTCCTCGAGGACATGCAAGTGCAAGAGAAACATAGTAAGACTATAAGATGCGAAGTCGTAGTTGAGGCCGAGGAAAGACGGGTGGGGACGGTGAGGACCCATCGGGGACTGCAGCAAAGATCTGCAACCACGTCCATATTCGGTTTGTTCTAAATAGACCAGACCTGATGGGACCCACAGTGGCACAGCTTAGGAGGATTGGTCCACCACTTCCTATAATCCTGAACGGAAGCAGTCTTGGAGCTCTGGCAATAAAGAGGGGTCTGGTAGAGGCTATGATGGTTCCCCCCCCCCTCATTTTGAACCAAGAAGGTCGAAATGCCGGCAAGGCCAGAAAGAAGAGGGGGCTTTACTCCCTGTAGTTCTTCTGCAGCTTCCTGAAGAAACGATCCAAAGTAGTAAAAGAAGCACTGTCTGGCCAGCAGCAGTGGCCCTGGAGTGGCGAGGTATAAAACTGCGGTTCCCTTTAATGTCCCTAACAAGCCGATGGGCCTGGAGAACCGTGGACAGGACCCGAAGGGACCGTAAACCACAGCTTGAGTAAACGTTTATTCGTGGACCGAATGGAGAATCCAAGAAATAACAGCTAAGTTCCTGTCAACAGGAGATAGGAGGCAGGAGTTGCCGGCGAATGTAAACATTTCCTTACGCAACTGCAGTCTCCTTGGATGTCCCTAGCAAACTCATGAACCTAGGCTTACTGAAACTTCGAGTCGTACACCTGATGGAGGAGCCAAGAGATAACAGCGAAGTTCCTATCGACAGGAGCAGAAGCTGTCGACGAATGTAAGTTTCTTTTATGTGGCTGCGGTCCCCTTGATTGTTCCTTGCAGACCAGGGCCCTGGGAAACCGTAACCTGAGGCTCGAGGGGACCGTGGGACGAGGCAAGAGATAACAGCTTGACAACGACTGAAAAACTTATATAGCAGAGTGGTCGACATGTTGCAGCTAATGACTGTGAAGGACGGCGACAGAGACAGGAGACAGGGACAGGAGACTAGAGTCATGTAGATTTAATCATGAATTACAGAACTTGGAGCTGTAGCTGCAGTAGACTCGAAGGGAGGAAACGGGCCGTAGGTTCCTCTGTAAACAGGCATGTCGATCGGTTGGTAGCGTACTGAGTGCTCAGTAGTGACACTGTGGTCCCCCCGGGTGCCCCCAACAGGTCCATGGGCTTAGGTGAACCATCGACAAAGGCCCGAGGAGACCATGGAAAGGGATCCATACTCCCAAAGAAGGTGGACCTATGGCGGTCCACAGAAAAGAAGGGGGGCACCGGGCCCGATCTTGCACATGGAGCTGGGCATGGTTCCAATGAAGGAACCGAAGATGTACCGACATTCGGTTGGCAGAGCACTTCATACTGACAATGCTGGTGGCAGAACAGTAGCATCATCGAAAGGATAGGTGGACAGCGGATCATGGTCCACAAAATGGGTCCCCGGGTCTGGGTGCTGGTCTCCGGTCATCGAGCCCTGGTCGCCCGGATGCATGATGCCTATACGTAGCAGCAAGTGGATGCTTGGTCACTCAGATGCTCGTGCTGTGGTGCACGGGCGCTGATGCATCTATGTTGCAACAGGTGGAAGCTCGGTCGCTCGGAGGCTCATGCCGTGGTGCACTGGCACATTAACACTCGGGCGTAGGAATGCAGGAAGAGATAAAACTTTGGCCGGCCACCCAGGGACAGGGGACAGGTGGATCGTGATCCACAAAAGGGATCCACAAAAGGGGTCCCAGACTCGAATGCTGGTTTCTGGTCTCGAGCCCCAGTCGCCCAGACGCACAGTGCACAGTCATAGCAACTGATGGTTGCCTAGTCATTCGGACGCTCTTGTCGTGGTGCACGGGCGCATGAGCACCCGGACGTAGCTAGCAGAACTGAAAATGTGGTAGCTGGAAGCTCGGTTGCCAGATCGGTGGTCGCCCGGTCGCCCGTATTGCATACACGAACGCAGAGGCACCTTGGCGCAGAAAAGCAGCAAAACCGAAAATTTGGGTCTGGGGAGACCGGGCGAAAAGCCCAAGCAAAGGTCCTCTTCAGGGACTGATTGACTGTCACCAAAATGGTCCGCAAACTGTTGTAGATGGTCCACGGGAGAGCTTCAGAAGTCAACCATATGTGGTGGTGCTCTAGCACGAAAGATCAAGCATGGCCCTCCGTGGGCGCGTTATATAAAGGCATGAACGCATGTGCAGAAAGGAGCTACGAGCACGGCTGGGAAACCAACTTTCATCGCTAAGGATTGAGCCTCAAAAAGGAGGATACTGCTATATAAGGAAAATCAGGTAATGATATTTTCGACGGCAGTAAAAATGACATTTCTGAAATGATGCTATAAATAATAACATTTTTCTGTAATGGAAATTAATGTTATGATAAAAATTCGTTTTAATGAATATAAATAACCTGAGCAATGACATCACCAAACCGAAAGATCCGAACATTTCCCCGAGTAGCCTCTAACAAACCCTCGAACCACTTTTCCCTGAAGTTAAAAAAATGGGGCACCGCCATTTTTGCTAAACGGCATAAGAGCACACCTATACGATGACATCACTAACACTTCCTGCATTACAACTGACTGTTAAGCGTTAAAAGATGTAACTAGACTTCAGCTACTTTAATATCGATTTATTTAATACTGTTTAGCAAATAGCATTTTGACCTTCTAACCTGCAACTCGCCCACACTTGCACACTTGCACGTTGCACACTTGAATTTTGTCGGGTCATAATTGAACAATTATGTCTTGTTTTTGAGATGTTGCTGACTCAATTTGCTGGAGGCCCCTTTTTCGGCACAACTACAGCTTGTCGAATTAAAATGGGTAATTCGATCAATAGGCCTAAATTGGAGCAATTTAAAAGGAATTACACACGGACCAAACTTCTGGCCAGATCAGTCCTCTTTAATTTGGTGTAACGAAACTTCATTTCGAAACACTGTGTAACATTCATATTTTCATATTACTACTAAAATTTAACCTTTAGGTTATCAATTTATAACCGATTATGAATTATGAAAGAAAATTGCATTTTCCTTAACTGAATCGTACAGATTTTGTATAAATTAACTACTACAAAACCATTGTTTATTTATGTTTAATGCACGGTGGTGATGTCACGCTAATACATCCCCATGCTAAAAGTGTAGTCATTATATACGGTTAATGTGAAAACCCACACACGTCACAGTGGGTTAATTTTGATAACCCGCATCTTTTTGATAATCCAACACTTTTTACGGGGGTCTACACAACCCCTGCTCCACCATGTGACGTATTACCCGACTTTTAAAATTACCGTACACAACAAAAATGCAACCAGCATAAACAGGCACATTTACAACCTGCGGCACATTTCTTTCTAGCCTAACACGAAAAAAAAAACTTGCGTACTACGCTAGAACCCCATCCACGGAGGTATGGCCCAACCCTCTTTCGTTCCGACGGTACGAAAACTAGGCTACTGAAACTCCCTAAACACACCTAAAAACCTACGAGAACGAGACTCAACCGAATAGCGCATTTTATACGCTGTATCTTATTTAAACTAATAAAGTAGAAAAAATACGGTTTTACCTTAAACACAAAAGTTGGTGACTGGGACTGGATGTAGGGACGTCCTCCCGTACGTGAGACATTCGTAGACAGGAAGTTTAAACCGGAAGTTTAATTTCAGGAATTTACATCATGATTCACAAATAAAATTTTCAAATAAAATTTTTTTTAATCTAAAAAATAACTAGATATGGTAGCTCGACGTCACACCTTAGCATTAAAACACATATCCGTGAAGTAGACCCGGTTATCCCGAAACAATTGATCGTCTGCTCGAAACGGAACAGTCCAATAATCTCAGGGTAGCAAAATCTAACTCGCGCTGACGCGCTCGTGCGATTTCGCCACGCCTCGATAACGGATATCTATTACTTAATGCACGGCGGTGACGTCACGCCAACACATCCCAATGCTAAAAGTGTAGCCGTTATATACGGTTAATCTGAAAACCCACACACGTGACCGTGGGTTAATTTTGATAACCCACACTTTCTCGATAACCCACACTTTTTTTTGATAATCTAACACTTTTTCCGCGCTCCACACAACCACTGCTCTACCACGTGACATACTTTGCAAAACTACCGTACACAAAACAAATTCAACCAACTTAAATAAGCACATTTGCAACCTGCGACATTTATCGTACTAACACGAAAAAAAAAACCTCGCGTAGGCTACTATGCTAGGACCCCACCCGTGCAGGAATTGTCACATCCTCCAACCTTTCACTCCGACAGTACTAAAACTAGGCTACCGACACTTGTAAACACACCTAAATACACCTAAAAACATACGATACTTAAGCGAACAGCACATTTATAACCTGGCGACATTTTACGCACTAACACGAAAAAAAAAACCTCGCGTACGATGCTAGCCCCCTCCCCACCCCCATCCACGAATGAATAGTCCAAGCCGAATCCCCCGACAACCTTTCGGCACATTTACAACCTGCGACACATTTCTTTCTAGCCTAACACGAAAAAAAAAACTTGCGTACTACGCTAGACCCCCATCCACGGAAGAATGGCCCAACCCTCTTTCGTTCTGACGGTACGAAAACTAGGCTACTGAAACTCCCTAAACACCTAAAAACCTACGAGACTCAACCGAATAGCGCATTTTATACGCTGTATCTTATTTTAACTAATAAAGTAGAAAAAATACGGTTTTACCTTAAACACAAAAGTTGGTGACTGGGACTGGATTAGGGACGTCCTCCCGTACGTGAGACATTCGTGGACAGGAAGTTTAAACCGGAAGTTTGATTTCAGGAATTTACATCATGATTCACAAATAAAATTTTCAAATAAAATTTTTTTTAATCTAAAAAAATAACTAGATATGGTAGCTCGACGTCACACCTTAGCATTAAAACACATATCCGTGAAGTAGACCCGGTTATCCCGAAACAATTGATCGTCTGCTCGAAACGGAAGAGTCCAATAATCTCGGGGTAGCAAAATCGAACTCGCGCTGACGCGCTCGTGCGATTTCGCCACGCCTCGGTAACGGATATCTATTACTTAATGCACGGCGGTGACGTCACGCCAACACATCCCAATGCTAAAAGTGTAGCCGTTATATACGGTTAATCTGAAAACCCACACACGTGACCGTGGGTTAATTTTGATAACCCACACTTTTTCGATAACCCACACTTTTTTTTTGATAAGCTAACACTTTTTCCGCGCTCCACACAACCACTGCTCTACCACGTGACATACTTTGCAAAACTACCGTACACAAAACAAATTCAACCAACTTAAATAAGCACATTTGCAACCTGCGACATTTATCGTACTAACACGAAAAAAAAAAAAAAACCTCGCGTAGGCTACTATGCTAGGACCCCACCCGTGCAGGAATGGTCCAATCCTCCAACCTTTCACTCCGACAGTACTAAAACTAGGCTACCGTCACTTGTAAACACACCTAAATCCACCTAAAAACATACGATACTCAAGCGAACAGCACATTTATAACCTGGCGACATTTTACGCACTAACATGAAAAAAAAAAAAACCTCGCGTACGATGCTAGTCCCCACCCCACCCCCATCCACGAATGAATAGTCCAAGCCGAATCCCCCGACAACCTTTCGTTCCGACGGTACGAAAACTAGCCTACTGACACCTTCTAAACACACTAAAAACCTACGAGAATCAAGCGAATAGCGCATTTTATACGCTATATCTTATTTAAACTAATAAAGTAGAAAAAATACGGTTTTACCTTAAACACAAATGTCGGTTACTGGGGATTGGATATAGGGACGTCCTCGCGTACTGGAGACTTTCGTAGACAGGAAGTTTAAACCGGAAGTTTGAGTTCAGGAATTTACGTCATAATTCACAAATAAAATTTTCTAGATTATTCAAAGATTATTTCAAATAACTAGACATGTTGGCTCGACGTCACACCTTAGCATTAAAACACATATCCGTGAATTAGACCGGGTTATCCCAAAATAATTGCTCGTCTGCTCGAAACGGAATATTCCAAAGATCTAGGGGTAGCAAAATCGAACTCGCGCTAGCGCGCTCGTGCGATTTCGCAACCCCTCGATCTTTGGACTGTTCTGTTTCTCGCAGACGAGCAATTATTTCAGGATAACCCGGTCGTACCTCACGGATATCTATTACTTAATGCACGATGGTGACGTCACGCTAATACATTCCCATGCTAGAAGTGTAGTCGTTATATACGGTTAATGTGAAAACCCACACACGTCACAGTGGGTTAATTTTGATAATGCACACTTTTTTGATAATCTCACACTTTTTAAGGGGGTCTACACAACCCCTGCTCCACCATGTGACATATGACCCGACTTTTTAAAATTACCGTACACAACAAAAATACAACCAGCATAAACAGGCACATTTACAAACTGCGACACATTTCTTTCTAGCCTAACACGAAAGAAAAAAAAACTCGCGTACTATGCTAGACCCCCAACCACGGAGGAATGGCCCAACCCTATTTCGTTCCGACGGTAGGAAAACTAGGCTACTGACACTTTGAAATACACCTAAAAACCTACGAGACTCAAGCGAATAGCGCATTTTATATACTTGTCTTATTTAAACTATTAAAGTAGAAAAAATACAGTTTTACCTTAAACACAAACATCGGTATTACGCAGCGTCTCTCCCGTTGGTCGGCCTTTATAGACAGGAAGCTTCCAACCCCGTTTCTAAACCGGAACTTCCGTTCAGGAATTTACATAAGTCGTATGTAAAAATTCGTAAATTCTTGAAACAAGCCTTTAAAAAACTCTAATAACACGATAAATAAGCTCGACGTCACACCTTAGCATTAAAACACATGTTGGTGAGGTGTAGCCGATTTACCAGGCTACGGGCGATTCGGTTGGATTACAGCGGACTTACGTTTATTTTGTTACTTTTTCAGACCACCGTTATAATTGTGGATGCGTCAAGCGTAGTAGCTACTTGCTGTCACCTTCCCTAGTTGCTATTTATTTGTCCGTCTTTCACCATCGAATTTTACGTGCAGCAAGTTGGACTCGCCCTTTAAACACCTGATGAAACCCACCCAATATTCTACCTTGGGATGAACGAGTGGCCAAATCGTCTCCGTACCACGTGACTACTCCCGGAGTACTTAACAGCGAGCCGGTGCACACTACGACGGGCTATTCGGTTGGATTACAGCCGACTTACGTTTATTTTGTTACTTTTTCAGGTTAGTTGTGCACATTTTACTGAAATCTGCTTATTTATTTTTTTGCCATAATATTACCAACCGAATACCCTAGGTTAGGTTGCAGTGTATGCTTTTTTTTTCTTTTTTCCTTTTCATTTATTCTGGTTCTGTATAAATTTAGGCCATTTGACCGTTAATTAATAATGGATCTAGACAAGTGTTCATGCGGGGCTGAGGTGCTGACCTCTGATAGCGATAATCTGCAGTGTTCTGGATGTACTGGATGGTATCGTGCTATCAAATGTTGTGAGTTAGATCAGGCCCTCTACGATATTTATTCCGTAAATGTTAAACTAGAATGGTATTGCCCCACCTGTAAAAATTCTATTGTTGTAAATGGCACAACTATGCATGAAGTAATGACGCACCTTCAACAAATCAATACTACGCTGTCTAAGGTCAGCGCTGATCAAGCCTCAACAGCGCAGTTATTGAACCTTCATTCTCAACAAATTAACTGTCTTGAAGAAAAAGTTAATAACCTTCCTACTTTGGAAATGTACGAAAATCTTGAACAAAAAATGTTAAACAACCAAAACTGCGATGATGAGGCTTCAGGCTCACATTTTGAGAAGTTCGTACAGGACGTTGCTGACCGAAGTCGAAGGTTTAATAATATTATTTTCTTTGGGGTTAAAGACGATCCGGCCCCCGACCAGGCCGCAGCTGATGTATACGAAATTTTTAAATGTTTAGGAATTGATGATCCTGTTTCACCTAGCCTATTTCGTGCCGCAGGTTAGGGAAATTTGAAATAGGAAAAGATCGACCCCTCAAGGCTTGTCTCCCCAACATGGAACTTAAAATGCTTATATTCCGATCTTGCCAACAATTACGGCAATTCGATCAGTATTCTAAGGTTTTTATGCGCAATGATATGACAAAAATGCAGTTAAGTGAGGATAGAGAATTGCGCGCGGAAGTGGCTTCACGCCGTAAAAGGGGGGAAAATGTAGGTATTAGAAATAACAAAATTGTTCCGTTGAAATCAAACAAATCCCTTGCCACAAACCAAAACCCCGCACCCCTGACTCCCGTTGACCAGTCCAACTTCCCCCCCCCTTTGCTTCCGAGTCAATCGACGATTTCAACGATCGTTCCATCAAAGCAAAGCCACCCCAAGCGAGATTTTTTACCCGCCCAAAACCAAACGAAGTCAAAACCTCTAACACGCCAGAGTGTAAGGTCAAAATAATGTACACAAATGCAGATTCTCTGGGAAACAAGTATGCCGAAACTGCCGCTATTCTCGCAATACATCAGCCTGACATTTTTGCAGTAACCGAAACCTGGTTTTCGTCTCACACATCACCGCCGTCATACCCCGGTTACGTGATGGCTGCGCGCGCTGATAAAATTGGTCACTACATCGGAGGCACGGCGATTTTTACGAAAAATGTCTTCACTTCAACCCAAGTTAAAACTGACTCTTCGTATGATAGTGCTTCTTGTATCCAGATTGTACTAAACAAATTAACTTATACCTTCTGTGTTATTTATAGATAACCAAACTCTCCTACTGAAAATAACGCCAAATTACTAACAGTTTTGCAAAAATTGCCCCTACAAAATCTAGTCGTAATAGGTGATTTTAATTACCCAAATACCGATTGGGATCGAATGACGGCCAATGCCTATGGAGCTCCGTTTTTAGAAACTATCCTTGACTTAAATTTGACTCAGATGATCCAATATCCCACCAGGGGAAATTCTAAGCTTGACCTAGTATTTGTTTTGCACCCCGAGATCGTGCAACAAATTGACCATCTGTGTAAACTTGCAAAAAGTGATCATGATATTCTGTTAATAACCACCTCCATAAGCCACGCTAGAATACTTCAATCTGCCAACAATTTGCACCTCAACCATTGCGAGGGAGGGACCCCGAAAAATCTAACCTAGCACAGAACAATGGTCAGAGAAGTCAGATGCGAGAGAAGCTAACATCAGGTCGAATTCCACGACCGACTAATAAAGTACACGTGAGGTTTATAAAGATAGTTGAACCAGTGGAAACTAAGACGGTCTCTCAAACTTCCGAGATGGTGTCACTCAAGTGGTCATCGTGGCTGAGTTGTGAGAGAGCTCAGCCTGGTTGCTGGAGGTTTACGTGTGACGTACTCAGGGAGTAGACGATTGAAATCAAGAATAATCTTAAAGCCAATTTACTCCTCACTGCATAGCTAGGGGTCTATGCACTGAGAACACATATTAGGCATAAAACACAAGTTTAGGAGCTTGGTCTTATCCTTAGCTGAGTCCAGGGAGACAACCTTTCGAGTTGTCTGCCCCACACCAAGTGCCTTCCCATGGTCCAAACCCTCGTATTTATGCGTGGGCCAGAACAATAGAAGTCGCCTGAGGCATTACGTTGCGTAACCGCTAACAGGTTGGAGCCGGCTCTAACTGGTTTTGAACAATAGAGTAGCCTCGTTCCCGGCTGTTGGCGTTCGGCCAAGTTCCGGTGTAGACGGAAGTTGACAGGACGCCAAGCAGCTCATGTAACTGCAAGGTGCACCATGTGCGTTCACACAAGGTGCGCCCTGCTATTCATAAATAGCGTGTTACATCTCCCCCCCCCCCCTAAGTTTTTGCTTAGGGCAAAGGGAGACCTACCTTATGTATTACTCAGTACCCTCTAAGCCTGCAATAAGGTTTATAAAGTTAGTTCAAGTCATTTATTTTAGACATAAAAATAAAAACACACTTTCACAAACCGTTCCTAATTTACTTTTCCTTGGTCCAACTTAGCCAAGTCTCAAATTTAAAGGCAAAAGCTACGGAAAAACAAGTTCACAACGAAATTATTGCCTCCTGGGAACTAATGTCAATGCCCAGTCTCAAAAGCTAAAAGCATGGAACAACACAAAAATTCACATTTAAACTGTTTCTTGCCAGCATGATTTAAAAAGGTTCATTGCTTTGCACCAAACTATTACAAGTTCATAAAATGCGACTGGAGTTCCTGTCACTCCTCACATAAATGGCTTTCTCCTCCTCACCAGGTAAGTTTGTTTTTTATACTGCACTTTAACGGCTTCTCACCGGAATGACGTTAATTGTCTTTTTTCAAAGGATCCTCCTCCACTGAGCTGTCCAGCTCCATGACATCTTCCGAGCACAACAAGAATTGTTCGTCACACTCACCCTCCTGCATGGCAGCCAACTCTCGGATTCTTTCATCCAGCTCGTCACCTTCCTTGCTAGTTGATGGAATTGCATCTGGTGTTCCCGTGGTTGGTCCCAATACTTTTGAAGCTGCAGCACCGGTTGTGCCCTCGGTGGACGCTGTAGGAATTACTTTGGTGAAGGGAACCCCCCACGGGTTCTCCATCGGTTCCAGGACATCATTGAAGAATTGGTGACGTACCACAGTTGCTCCTTGCCCAACTGAAGCTTGTAAGATTTTAACTCACGGGCCCAGTGATCTTCGGATTTCGTGGCTGTGGCTCTGGAGAAGAAGCACTTGCGTCCCTGGGCCCCGGTCCATACTTGGGCCCCGACGTGCTGGGTGCGGACAGTTGTAGTCTGTGACGATTTGTCCGCAAATCTGGCCTTCTTGTTTCCATCTCCTCTGTCCCATGACTGGTGGCGCCTCTTGCTTCCCCGACGAACATGGCAGGCCTTAGAGTTCTTCTCTGGAGCTTGAGTTTTCTCCCCCTTTGGCCGTCTGTCGTCCCCTACACATTCGGCGTCTGCCTTCTTGTTCATCTGCCGCTTGGCCTTGCGACTTTGCCTTGGTGGTGGTGGAGGTGGTGGTGGAGGTGGTCCCTTCTCGTCCTTCTTCTTTGGTGGTGACCCCTTGTACGAGCCGTACCCTGGATTCCCTCCTGACGCCATCGTTTTTTCTCTTCTGTAACGTGTTGATTTGAAAAACGTTCTTCTTTCCGCCGCCAAAATTACTGGTGATTTTGTGCAGTGTACACCTCTCGCCTCGTCTCCGGAAGAGCTTGCAACGGATGTTGCCGATGTACTGCCACTGCAGCGTGTGATTCTGGACCCGGTTTGACCCGGTATTTATGCCAGGTCGGAGTGCCCTTCTCCCACAGGTCCGCCATCACGTCATATCCTAGCTGTGTTCCTGTGTATCTGACCAGCAGATCCGTTTTTACACAGCCGGAAGTTACGTATGCATCAATCGTCTCCAATTTCCGAATAGCAACAACATTTTTATTTCGACTTCCGATTTGCCACGAGCCGGATTGCAGCAGACTTCAAAAAGTCAGGTAATCGAAATTTTTGTTGTTAACTGTACCTTTATTGCAAACAACTTGTAGCGTGTGCGTTTAGGAGTAAAAAAAAAGGTTGTGGAGTTTATAAACTTGAGAAAATT